>JAIUCT010009498.1:0-28677 GCA_021307375.1 Tetraneura akinire | reverse complement strand
GTTTGTTGGTGTATAAAAGTATTGGCACAAAAAAAAAAAAAATATTGGGTATAAAATAATTAAAAAAAAAAAAGGGAAAACAAAAAAAAAAAAAAAAAAAAAAAAAAAAAAAAAAAATAGATGGAATCAAGCACTTTATAAAACGACTTTCAAACGAACTAAATTGTTAATGTGATATGCGTGATTTATAGCTGATTTATTAGATTATTACGATAAAATATACCAAACTACAGTTTACAATTATATATTTTACATAAGTCACCATTCAAATTCCAAAATAAATATATTATTTAAGATTTATAATGAAATATACATGTATGTAGGTAATATGTTATACTATGTATATGGAATATAGATATTTCAAAAAACTCTGAATTAATCATAATAAAAGTAGTATACATATAAATGCATATTTTTACTGTCCGTGAGAATAGCGATTAGAAATTTACATATTCCAACAATAAAACATCGTATAATACGTACAATATATAATATTAAATATAGTTATATTATTTTTATATATAGTGATGACATGTGAAATAATTTTAAAGCTCAGTGGTCTTATAATATGTTCTGAGAATATTTTTTAGATATAAATTAAGTATAAATTAAGAATAATTTATATTATAATATTTACATATATTAACATACACCTAACCTAATGTTTATTTAATGCACTGTATATCTGTATAATTAAATAGGGCTACAAAATTATTCCCAAAATCTATCTATTAATTATATTATTATCATAATAATATACGAATCATTTAGTTGGAAATACATAATTTCTTTGTATATTCATATTTCAATGATGATTTGAATTAAACAACCAAATGGTATGTTATTGGTAAAATTTCGTGCAATTGTTTAACAATATATTATAATATTAACTATAACTACCTATAAAATCCATTAAAACTACGCATAAAAGTGTTTATTTCATATACCAAATTCAAAATTCAGTTTAACTACATACACAGTTTATCTTTATCGTGGGTAAACAAACTCAGTTTATTCGTAAATAGCATATTGTTATGTTAATATGTTAAGTCATGTAAATATATAATACATATTTACTTAAATATTTCATCAATTATGTGCGATGTTACAACTACGTTCAAACAATATGAAATTTTGTACAAATACAAAAATTATTCATATAATCTTTGAAAGTACCTAACCTACCTATACATTATATAGATTAATAAAATTTTGATTTTATTAATACATGTAATTAAGTGTGCACTCCATAGCGTCCATAGTTTCTATTTTTGCACGTCGTTTAATATTGTATAACTTTTATTAGTATTTTATAAATATAATATATATATATATGTCGGAATGGAAATGAGAATAAATGATTGACATTGTTATTGATCTAACAAAAAATAGTGAGTGTGGGAGGTGATGGATGGATATAAATGATATAATATTCCAATATTATTACGAAATACGATTTGAAAGTAATAAATAATAATATTTTAAAGTTTGAATGTATAAACTTTTATTGAAACAATACAACTTTAAGTTTATATATTTATAAATTATAACTATATAGTAAAATAGTAGTAGTTGCAAAATCTACTATAAATACAAAAAATAAAATTCCTACTGGTTACAAGACATTTTACATACCTACAATTAAATAAGTATATTATATTAATGTAAATTTATATTTAATTATCAGATAAACAAATTAAAAATTAAAATTGAGAAAACTGTAAAAGTTTAATAGGTAATTTAAAAATAGGCTAGTATTAAAATCATTTTATACTATATCTGTATAGAATTATATCATAAATATTAGAAATATAATAATTGAGAGTTTATTTGGCGTATAATTATATAGGTAATAAAGTAAATCGATGTATTCCTTGTTCTGCTTATAAAATCCAAAACAATATAGGTACAATAGGTAGCATAGTACTTTAATTTTATCTCTTTTTGTGAATAGGTAATATTACAATTTAAAAAATTAATATTCGTGGATTACCCTTATAAAGCGGAAAACAGGTGTTGGTCTATAACATTAAAATTATAATTAGTCTTAACACATTTTATAAATTTTATTATTATTGTTATTTTATTATAATCATTCAATCGTTTTCCCCTTAATTTGTTCTCCTACTTTATTTAATTAAATATTTTGCTATTGAGTCTTTCTGGTTTCCATGAATCTTGTTAGATTATTCCATAATAAATAATAATAACTTACAATAATAATTAACATATTGTGATAGATCACAATAACGAATTACTTTCAATTTCTTTTCAAAAGATTTTAACACAATCAACTCACGTATTTATCAGTTTTATTAAACTATTCAATATTATTATTTATAATCAATATGGTAGTAAATATTACTATTTTTATTATGTAGTCGTATTTTTATATTTTTTATTTAAAAATAATTGTAAATAGTTAAAATATGACATAACATTTATATGACCTAACCTATTATTTTTATATTGTGTTAATATAATCTATAGGGTATAGACAATATAAATTTAAATTATTACGTATAGGTATATACAAAAATATTTTGCAATAAACTTATAGGTATAATATAAACATTATAAGTTTATATATTATATAAAATATGACATGTTAGTAATTTTTATTATAATCGATTTTAGGCATTAAAGTTAGCCAATCGAACCAAAAAGTCATAAGTTGTTCAGATATAATTACTTTCGTTGTTGGTTTATTTATCGATTATTATCGTATTACCTACGTGTATTTTAGAAATGTTTACGAAACTGAATTTTAACACAGGTAAAATATATGGACAATATATAACCTTATGAATTGAATGAATGTCAGAACTCTAATAATTATACAATATTATTGTATAAATAATTGCAAATTAAATAAACATCATCTAATAATATATTATATACTCGTAAGTATATTTTTATAAATTATATTTTTGCTTGCACGGTGCGTTAATCAAGCAAATTGGATGATTTTCGATTGTTATAGTCATGTACAACTCATGCGAATACGTTCGAAACTTATAATAATCAAATATATTTAATACGAATAATCGAAAAAAAAAAATCGCATGCGTATAAATAAATATGTATACATTTGGCATTATTACTCCCCCGAAAATTCCTTCAGCGTTATTATTATTGGACGGCTCACGGCCAACGGTCATGTTTTTAACAAATATGTTTAACTGATAATTAATATTATAGCAATCCATTGTAACAGTCTATATATATATATATATATATATATATATATATTATAATATTATGTTGTATGAGTATATTATTATTACCTATAGCTATTTATGACGTATGCAGACAAGTTCGAAGTTTCGTTGAAGTTAGATGTTATTTTATTACGAAACAATAGGAATTGTGTTCTGATAATTTATTATGAGTGTTATTAATTTATGTTATAAATTCATTGTTAAGATTTTGTGATTTTCAATAATTAACCTAATATATAATACACTATACTTGTATAATAATTATATTTTGATAAAAATGCCTAAATTGTAATGCGTATTAATTGATTCAATATATTCATTATTGAATTTTAATATTATTTTACGAAATAATATTTATATAACTAAGGGTTAAAAAATACCAAAGGTTAGGTCAAAATTATTTAAAATACAAATACATATCTAGTTGTTTTCAATTTTACAATATTATATATTTCTCTTATGTAAATTAATATAGATGACATTTAACTAACGTTGCAAACTTGCTTTTAAGTGATTATTATTTATGAATAAACCAAGTGATTTTAAATACCTGCTATACGTATATATTAAATATAATTATTTTTTTATTATAATATTTATTTTTATATTTAATCAGACTACTCATTTATATTCCGCAATAACAAAATTCTTATGCCTATTATTAAAATTTTACATGATTCTTAATGCAATAACAGTGCCTACTAATATGCAAATTTGTTTCGTTGAATTTTCTAAATAGCTTTAATAGTGTAACAGTAGACATGTTACACGTAGCATGTACATAAAGTATCTACATTATAGTATTCACATTGATGAGCCACGCCTTCTTTTAATTGTTATTACATTTAGAATTGCATGATAAAATATGTAAAAAAAAAAAAAAATAACACGGATCCTATGAACAAAATTATAATTTAGATATTTGTATAAATATATAGTATAAAATGTCTGGAAAAAATAATAAACATAATTCAATTCGTGTTTTTTATACTCAATTGTTTTTTCCACTTATTCTTTCATATATACTCGTATATACCGATTATATGCAACATTCAATTTTTGCATCTGACTTATTTTATTATTTTTTTGCATACATTATTTTTAATTCATTATATAACCTAACCTAACCTACATTATATTAAATAAAAAATTATATATTCAATGCACTAATATCATACAATGTAAGCTTTTGTACTATTTATATATAGGTACTGTATAAATAAACAATTAAACAAGTATTATAATGCTCAAATGTATGTTTATGCGTTTAATACAACATAATATTATTATTTCCATATAAAAATTTATTTTTAATCTTAAAATGTATGAAGTATAAGTAAGGTAGTCTGAAATTTTTTTATATATATATAGTAATTAGTAGAATAATAATTACCGACAATTAATATTTAAGAGTATATATATAAATATATTATTATAGATAATCATACACATTTTAAAAAATAGAAGAAAAATTACTACATTTAGAAAGAATAACATTATACAATATGATGATAATATAAATTCTAATAAAGATCGGGTTTAAAAAGATTTTTAAATTATAAATCAAAAAATAATGGCCATAGAAATTTTTAAAATTGTCAATTATTTATTTTCTTATATCACAGATAACATAAAACATAACATGTTTATATAAACTTTTGTTTTATTATCTTATTATATAAATTATTGCTAGTTATTTATTTTTAAATACATTTATAGTTTTAAAATTAAAATTTTTTTTAAATTTATTATTTTAATATAAATATCTCTTATTATTTTGTTTTTTCATTTAAATTAGTTTATTGTTTTTATAATTTTCTTATATTAAATAAAACTTTCATTATAACATTGTCCGTGAGAAACTAAGAAAACGCTGTACCTATTAATTAGTAGGTAATTTCTATAATTATTCCATTATCACATTATAGCTATATAATATATTTGTATAATATGATAATATACAATACCTATATATAATGTATACGATATACTTATAACTACAGTTTTAGAATATTTGAGGTAAAGGATATAAATTATTTATTTATTTTCTTAAAATGTGTTCCTTAAATCTTACAAAGTATATTTATCGATTAAGTATATATATTTTACTAATAATTATTTTATAATAGAGTTTATGTAATATATATTTAATTAAATTTATGTGAATATTTTAAAACTTGACGAATTTATATCAAATAATATGTATTTGACAATATATAGGTACGACTGATATAATATTATGTTTTAGGCAATGGAACATTGTTGTTTCCATCGCCTTGTCCATTATATTATTATAAAGTCACGGGGACATTATTTGGGACAGAAAAGCTATTTATCTACATGGCAACGCCATTATTTTAGAATTGTTTATCTATGATAATCGGATAATGTATTTTCTTATCCGAAAATTACAATTTGAGTGGTTGGTTAAGGTATAGTAAAATTAACATAAACACCATGAAACGCGTTAACACATTTTTACCATCACGATAATAATATAATTTTGATATAAGTATGTAGTAAATATTCTATTATTTTTAATAATAATTACATTTTTTTGTTTTTCAAAACGATATTATAACAAAACTGACAAGATTATAAACGTATATGTACGAAATTCATTTATTTCTCTATAAGAATTTTATGTGTTGTAGGAATGTACTCTAATGATGGAGATTTAAAAAAGTATCCCTTTTAAGAAAATTGTAGTTTAGATGTTGTATGAGTTTGTTTATATTAATGACATAAACTATAATTGTTTATTCGATAAGTTATATAATATATATTATATATATATATATGTATGTATATGGGTTTTAATATTGTGTATACTTATAAATGTGTATAAAACGACAGTAAAAGAATAATAAAAATATTTTTGGGGGTGGTAAAAAAGGGAAAAGGGTCGTAGATAGGCTAGCGGCGACGATGGAGATAAGTGCTTATGCATTCTCCGTGGGTTTGAAAAAGTTATATACGAGGGTAACCGCAGTCAGATAATGGCCAAAAAATTGTGCTAAACGTCGTCATCGTCATCACCATCACCACCATGTATGTGTGTACATAATGGGCGCGGGTAAAAAACCAATGTCCATATATAGTCTCATTTTTTTCCCTTTCCTTTCCTTTCCTTCTTTTTTTTTTTTTGTAGGACCCCGACACCATATTTCCTATATATACGTTTAATTACAAACTTTACGTCTCTTATCGTTATTTTAATATTATTTTTTGCTATTATTATTTCCCCTGAAGTTTTCGTAAGTTTCTGCTACATTTCCCCGATGTCATATAATAATATGTTACATGTTGATCAATATAAATTTTCAATGAAACGGTTATCTCTAAACGGTTTTTTTTTCTTTTTTAATTTCTACTATAAATATTGAAATGTATAAATTTTTTATAATAATATCGAATAATTGAATAATATTTTTATATAAACAATATTATTTTACTACGGTTTATTTACACTGAATATTATTTGCTATAGATTGTATATAATTGTATAATAATCATAATATTTATATATTTTTCAAAATCATTCAATAATTCGATATTAATATTTTAAATTTTTATTTAAATTTGTTAATGTACCTAGATATAATACCTAGTAAAAACAATTTTTTTTCTTAATTATACAATTATAGTGGTGATATTATTATGGTTTTACTTAAATGATATCTTATTTGTGTTGATTATAATATTATGTATGCGTTATTATTATACTGTTTATTGTTCTTTTAAAATTATTACTATTATATATATATATATATATATATATATATATGTGTATATATATATATATATATATGTATATATATATGGGTTATTTAATAACATATAGGTATTATTATACTATTATATATATTATATAGGTATTATTATATTTAATACTGTTTATTGTTCTTTTAAAATTATTACTATTATATATATATATATATATATATATGTATATATATATGGGTTATTTAATAACATATAGGTATTATTATAGGGTTATTAAATTTAAATATTATTATTTTACATTTTTTAAATGTTTAATGATGTTAATTTGCTTAGCATAATATTTGTTTCGATAAAAAGTATGTATAACTGTAAACTTTAAAAATTGTTTATATTTTTATGATTTGTATATATATATATTTATAAATTATAACTTATACGTAATAAAATATATATCTACTATTATTAAATGAAATCATTAAAAATTGAACATTAGACATTTATATATTAAAATGTGTTTTGGTAAAGTGGTAATTACATAATTATAATGTATTTGAAATAAATAAATTTAGCATAATATATGTTTAAGTGCTTAATTAAATACTTAAATTTTCAAGCTAGCTTTATTAATTTTGTAACATGATTTATGATCACTCTGTGTACTGTGTGCACACAACGTTATATTAAAAATATATTATTTTAATTTTAAATTATTCAGATTATTGTTAGAATTTAACATTGTGTTTTGTATCCTTATAATATAATATTATATAAGTGTAATATATTATTATTTATTACGTATATATTTATAAATAAGTCTGGAGTGGAGATTATAATTTTTTATTATTACTATTGTTATTATTATTATTATTATTATTATTATTATTATTATTATTATTATTATTATTATTATTATTATTATTATTATTATTATTATATTATTATTATTATTATTATTATTATATTATAATTATTATTATATTATTATTATTATATTATTATTATTATTGTAGACACCTGCCTGATGTTATAATAAATTATGTGTTAACCTGGTTGTTTAAACTGCGTGCTATTATAGTGAGGAAATAAAACGTGTCCATCGTCTTTTGATAAAACTGTCAATATATATATATATATAATATTATATTTATATCGAACTATATACGCGTGTGTATAGTATGTTATATGACAAAGAACGCGTGTTTAATTAAAAATATATGTACAGTGCACACACACACACACACACACACAAATATATATATATGTATATACGTAAGTTCTGCAGAAATATGCGAAAACGCATTACACATACAATATAAGCATTCGATTTTGTATATTATATTATAATAATATATTAGATATACGTTATAGTAGTCGTTATACACTCAAAAATTATTATAAACCATCATTGTATTATATTATTGTGTGAATACTTCATTACTTAAATTATTATACGATTTTCTTATAAATGAAAAAAAAAACCGCCTATAAAACACGCACTTTCGTTGTGTCTATACCTATACCGAACTACCGACTACACGTAATTCCATAATTATATAGATTTTTATTATTATTGTGTGTTTCTTTTTTTTATGACGATAATATATTGTACGAGTATTATATACATAGGATACGGTCATTGTTCGTCGATAAATTATTAATATTGAATATATAATAATTTACTCATATATACTCTTATATACGTATAGTATATGTAATATACTATATTATTATCGTTGAATATTCGATAAACGCAGATGTAATATGACGTATAAATCGTCATTTATGCACATAAAATAAAAAAAAAAAAATATTAAAAAATGTATAGTTTTTTCTTATACAACTTTAGACGCTAAAGTATATACTGAAACGTGCATATTATGTATAGGTACAGGTAAGTATAGGGAACAAGCCTTAAAACGTCCTAAAAACAATATAGGTAATATATTAAATACTTTTAGAAATTTTAAAAATATGCACGTTAAAACGTATAATATATAGTAAAAGATATGAATTATTTTTTATATAAATTTTAA
Organism: Tetraneura akinire; assembly: GCA_021307375.1. Classification (NCBI taxonomy): domain Eukaryota; kingdom Metazoa; phylum Arthropoda; class Insecta; order Hemiptera; family Aphididae; genus Tetraneura; species Tetraneura akinire. The sequence goes on along the minus strand of JAIUCT010009498.1, from coordinate 19,697 downwards.
TGTTAAACTTAAACGAAAGTATATATTATATTCCTATGTTCAATCGATTCAGTTTTCGTAACTATACACATTTTTAAAATATTACCTTGTGTCTATTTTATATAATTATTTTACGATATTATAATACATAGCTGTGTCCAAGGAGTGAGTTATTCTTATTGTATTATAGACCCGAAGCGGTTTTTTTTATTGTGCACCATGTCGCCCATAGAAAACTATTCACATACATTTTTTTCTTATATTGTTATTTATTTATTTGTTTATTATTATTATTATTATTATTTATTTTTTTTTTTAACACTTCTGGGCACGAGTTGAGCACGCGATTAATTTTAAACCGTTTTATCAAACAATCGTTTGGGATTTCATTGTTTCCAAATTGTTTTCGTAGAAACCGTCTTGAGCATATTAAAATCAACGATGATGGACAATGTTATAGTCGTTTCATGTATGCGGTGATCCGCTAGGTCATCTATCGTAAATTTGTAGCCCCGCCCAGCTATCTCTCTATAAAAAAAAAAAAAAAATTGTATATTATTCGTTTTATATAGAAAAACGTCATCTATAGATACTTCAAGAGTATTTTTTTTCCTATTTTAATGTAATATTTTCTTCACTATTATATTTGAATTATACTATGAAAAATAAAACGTGTAAAGTGGGTAAGTGTAAGTCTAAAGTATAATAGATTAATAGACAATACGGATTTTACAGATGTGAGTACTCGTACCTAATATAAATCAGACATTCTAATAGAATAAGTGGATAAATCCTGGTTCATCCATATAATGAAGTTATCAGAGAAACCCATTTGCGTGTTGCGTCCAAAGTTTTTTTTTAATACGCAATTCATAAATTCTACGAAATTAATAAAATTTAGTATTTTTAAAAAAATTGCTATTAATTTAAGTATATTGATTTATAATAAAATATTAATTATTTGAATAATTTAATTTTTTTAATTTTTTAATTTTAGAGCTTTTATTAACAACATTACAGCTTAACAATTACAGTATAAACATTAAAAAGAAAACTTAACGTGTGTTACCAATTGAAAAGAATTCTAAAAAGAAAAAACTACTAAAAATACAATGTGTAATATAAAAATTATTATAAAACATAATGAATATTAATATTATTTTAACACATTTTTAGACCATAAGTTTACCTAACAAATAACGTATTTTTCTATTATTACATTTAATCATTACACATTTATTGTACAAATTTTAAAATTGTATAAAAATAAATACATCACTGTGAAGTATAAATTCAATATATGCATGCAAAAATAGGATCATTTGAGCTATAATTTGACAGGTCATGCCTTTTTTTTTCTTTTTTTTTTTTGGCGCAAATGTATCTTTCCCTCGAATCACAATTTGGCTATACTTCGGAGCGCAAATGGGCTTCTCCGATAATTTCATTATATGGATGAACCAGAATTTATCCACTTCATAAAAAAATTGTCCATTTAGTGTAAAATATTGTCGTTTTCATAATATGGATAAATTTCACTAAATGGATGAGACATATTATATATATAATATAATATACATGATGATATCCGGTAGTTGTGAGACATTATAATGTGTACTGTGTATAGGTACATATACCGGATATACTATATACGTGATATGCGATACTTTAAACGAGTATTTATATATTTTATATTATAATATAATAATACAATTTTAGAACATGCCGCAATTATATACGTTAAAATTTGAATAATTGTATTACACTAAATCATAATAATTATATATTCCTATACATATAAATATGTTCATAGTAACAGCTGGATATTGTGGCGATGGTCAATCATTGTTTAACATTCAAAGACCAAATTCGCACAATGAGCGAAAATACCAGCGAGGTATAATATTTAAAAATCACGTTTTGGAAATTTATAATTTCAAACCCTTTTATAGCTATATAAGTTAAATTCTGTAACAATAACTTTACAATGCATTTTCGCGCTACTATATCATTATATAATTATATATATATATATACGATATATATAATGTAAAATTAATATTTTTACTATGGACAAATAATTTCGAAACAAATATATTATTATTATTATTATTATTATTATTATTATTATTTCAGTATTATATTTATAGTAAATTGCCATTATATAATATATTACTTTTATACGTTGCTTTAAAATTAACGCAGATATGTCAAAAGTTTAGTTATAAACAATTGTATCCAAAACGACAATCTGTGAATTAATAATATTTAAATTACATAATGATAATATTATATAAATTATTGTAATATAATATAAATTAAGTATTTATATAATATTCCTATTCCATATAATTTTTTATTATCATACAATATATAATATTATGTGTATAATGTATATATATATATTTAGAATACGTTTGGATCATTTATAAAAATAAATATGTGTATACCTAATATATTTCGGTTTTTGGAAAATATTTATTTGGTATACCTACGTATTCTATACACAACGTGTTTTAATCATATTATTCTTGTCCATTGCGAGTGAATTCTATGTATATATCTGTAACGAATACATTAAATTGATTATAATTATAACATTTTTGTGTATGATTGTCGTTTCAGGCTATGGATTATTGATCTAATTTCAATATAAAATATATTGCATACATATTATCTACAACGGAAACTATATAAGAAATACCGAATACTTATATAATATATATGTATATAAAGCTGTCGTCATGTATTATTCGAACCACAAGTTGTGCTCAGAATCTGCCTGAGGACGCGTTCGGTATGTAAAACGACGGATTTCGAGTCAAAGAACTCGCTAAATGCACCCGCCGACCTTGATAAAAGAATGATTTAAATAATTGTTCAGGTAAGTAGTATTATATATACCTACGTGTAAAACATTTACGATGGCTGCTGTAAGTATATACATATACATAATATATATTACTTGGTCTCGAATACATCTTATGGTGGTCGTAGAGTATGTGTGTTAATATTATTATATTATACATAGGTATACAATCATCATCATAAAATAATAATGCCTCCTTATTTAATATGATTATATATTTATATAATATAATAATACTATATACCTACCAATTGTTGCAAATCGTCTTTAGCATAATAAAATTAACACGTACAAGATACTTAAAAACATTTTTTAAATAATATTAATATGAAGAGGTTACAATGCACGGTCTTAAGCGAAAATATTCTCAGAATAAATGCCAAATATGTATAAAGGTAAAAGGTCCTACGAGCTACGAATAATTTCAACATATATTATATAAATTATAATATAAATATATAGGCAGAGGAGAAAATGCAAAATTCGTATTCATAATTTATCGCCAATCGGCCAATTAAAATACCATACCTGTATTAATATTATAGTTATTTTAGTATGTGTATAGTAAAATGATAAGGTACCTTATATTAAAAAATTTTAATTAACATTATTATAAACGAATAATTTTTCTTCGACATTAATCCCCTGAACAATATATCTATACCTATATATATTCGAAATCCAGTAAAACAATGATTATATTAATATTAGGTATGGTATATTTATCAATTTTTATTAACATTTTAAAATATAACGGTACAAACATTTGATTTTTTTTTATAAAAATTAGGTCATCCCATAAAAATCAAGCCACATATGAATAAAAATAAAATTATTTTTGTCATATCGCTGCAATAGTATTTTAATTTTAAACTTATAACTTATATATAGACTACTAGACTATAGACTTCTATTTATTGACTAGTTTAAATGTAAAATTGTTTGCTTTAATTAGGTATATTAATCGTTTCACTTTATAAGCTTATTTATTTTAATTTTAAAAAGTTATAATTTAATTATAACTTTTTACTTATTACCTATAATATATTATAATTATCTTTGCAGATAATCGAAAAAATAAGTTAAAAAAAAAAAATGTTATTGAAAATATAAATATATAATTTGTTAATGCTAATATATAAATATTATTTGATTCCATTTGTTTTTATAATATTAAAAATCCGTTATTTTTACATATATACAGCAGTTTACATATATTACTTATTATTATACACCTCGAATAAAATATAGGTATACAGTATACACGCATTATATATTATAATGTAATATGTATGATTTTTTCATCGTTGCTCTCATTTTTTAATATCAAACATTTTTTGATTAGCTATGTATATGTAAATATACCTGAGTACAATAACAATATAATATATAGGTATATGCATTCAAAACTATAAAATAATAGAATCTGTCATATACAATGCCACTCAGTATAGTAAATGAAAATGTGATTTTGGGAACAATATTTAATGCTTACAGTAGAAAAAAAAAGGAAAATCTAACCGCGGCTTTGTTCAATTGCCCTCGTGTATTATTTAGATGAAGTATATTTTTACAAATTATAATATATTTTTTTACTCACCCCTTTTTAAAATCCGTTATACAATAATATTTCTATATAATATATATATATATATGCAATAGGTGATGCATTCATTATATGGTATTTAATATATTATATGTATAACATATAATATATTATGCAGTATATAGGTATAGTAGGGAGATATATAATATAAATATATATGCAAGAATATTGACAACCGCGCACATAAATTTTAAGTATAAAAAAATGTTTTCTTGTACAAAATAAAAATATATATTTTAAAAAACAAATAAACACTGAACCATGTAGGTATGCAGAGTGAATAAAACTTCGTATTATGGTATGAGTATAAATTCTTATTCTTATTCTTATTATTATTAATATATATATATATTGGCATATTGCTTATCTTCTAGTTCTGTTTTGTCCCACTAACTTCCACCTGGCTAACTTCTAATTCTGTCTCATTTTCAATTATACCATTATAACTGCAGTCTTCAAAATATTTATTTTTATTATATAACATAACAATAAAGGTTCTCCTTCAATTCTATCTATTATTATGTTGTTAAGAAATTCTGCTACCGTATGCCTATTCCTACTTTCCAAGTCCAATTCGTGGTTTCATTCTAAACATAGCTTTATAAGTTTTATAGTTTTGATTGCTTCGTGATAAGTTGTATTTGTATACTACTAGACAATCAATTTGCTCTAATTTGTTGTTTTATTTTTACACATTCATATTATAATACTGTTAATACTGTTACAGTATAATCGATATTCTTAATCGTCTACCAGATACAACCAGATAATTCATTTCAATGAAGTACTCGTATAACATATACCTATAATGTTGTTATACATAATAAATTATTACCTATATATATAGTGTTATCGTGTATTTCTGTTACTTTTATTGATATTATAATATATAGATTCACATGGTCATGTTTATTATTTAGATAAATGTATTTTCCACAGTAAATATATTGTTTGCTATAGATATATAGTGAAAAAAAAATTAATAATAAATTTATACGTAAATAATTATTGTCCAGTTTCGTGACACTTATATTCATATTAATATAATATACCTGCATTGTATACATAATACAAGTATACTCGTAATATTACATATATAATAAAAATATTTAAAAAAAATTGTTTGTACGGTTCATGAATTATGCAAGTTTTTATATGTCCAATTCATGAACTGGGCAAAAAAATTGAAAATTTCACCATTTCATAATTTAAATGTCCATTTCATGAATTGAACAAAAAATTTCCAACTTCATGAAATGCGCAATTTCACAAATTGAGCGTATAATATAAGCAATATCTAATTCCATTAACCAAATTTATTTAACATTATAAATATATGTGATAATGAAATAATGAATATCAACTCGTATTATATTTTATAAGTGTATTATAATATAATATATAGGTACCTATAACTTATTTAAGTATTACAACCTATAATATCATAAATTTATAACAATATATTATAATATAAAGGTATACCCATACCGGATTATATGTAAAAACAAATGGAACGTTAAAACAGATTAACCTAAATGTAGTATTATAGCAACATGTATTTGATGTTATAATATTATATAGTGTTTATTAATTTATTGTGATTTTAATGGATTTCCATCGGATTATAACGATATATTACTTCTAATATTTTCATGACTCAATTTATAAATATATATTCCTAATTTATGTATACATATCGTATTTGTTATATAAATAACCTATATACAGGTATATCTACGTTGCTGCAATAATAAATTATTTATTTTATATTATTTAAAAATTGTTAAATGATTTAACATATTATACATTACGTATACCTATATAAGTAAATTTTATATAAATACCTAAATCAAGTTTTAAAATAATACAATATTTTATAAACGTATACCTTATATATACTATTCGACTATAATTCTACCGTATTTCGAACCACATATTTTTGATTTAAAAATGTAATAATAATATTCTTCTATGTTTTATATTGTATTATAATAATATAGGCGTACTATTATGGTGTCACGAAACGTGTTGTATATAAATAATATTATGACTTTCTAATCTTTTTAATCGAGTGTCTTGATTGTAGTAATAATAGAACTAGTACCTACCTATGCTATAGTTTTTTTTAAAAAGTAGTATTATACTTAATAAATTATAAAAATGGGATCGTAGCATTTAGTTAAATTATTATACTCACTGCATATTATTTTATTTCTTCCAAAATGGCTATAATAAATACTAATATAAATAGTAATATACTTTACTATTGAGTATATTATTTTATTAATATTAATATTAATATAAATGTATAATATATTATATTATTATATACATAATTAATTTAAGATATTTTTAAAGTTTTACCTATAAATTTTTTTTATCTATATATTATATTATAGTATATTTATTTTAATCCATTTAATTAAAAAATATAAACGCTCTTATAAAAAACAGTAAATTAATATCATTTCATTATATTTATTTGACATTTTCGATATTAATAACAAATTTTTAACAAAAAACAAATATTATGTAATATTAAAATTTTTAATATAATAGGTATTCACTATATACAATACATATATAAATATATAATATATATTGAATACCATTAAAGAGTATTTTAATTATCGTTTATTATTCTTGGTATAAGTACCTATATGAAAAAAAAATTAAATGTTTTGAAAAAAAAATATGCAAATTTTGTATAAATATTAAATACTATACCTATATGTATATAAATGAATTATAATATACCTATTATATACTATAAAACATTACATTACTATATTACGAGTATTTTTACTCAAAACTTCATAAGTAATAATAAATATAATAATTAATAGTATACATTCTATATATAATATTATACATATTTATATGTATTATATCAGACAATAGAATTATAATTATTTTAGTGAATATAATTTACCTATAACGTAATATATATTCCAAATTCCAATATATAAGTTAAATATAAACACATGATTGTTCTTGCGAGATAATTTTTTATTATACTTAAAATTCGAGTACGGTTTTACAGATTATTTCTATATTTTCTTTGATATCGGTTTGATATACCGCGTATTATTATATAATAAATGAACTCTCGTCGTCGCTATATAGTTCGAAAGTTTTTCCTTTTCCTTGCAGTTACAATACCGCCCTCGTATAGATTTTACGCGTATATATATATAAATTTAATTTAGATTCGTCGAATAATAATTTTCCCATTTATAATATCTCTCGTATATAGTCGGTCGTTGACCTATACGGTCTCTCTTATTCGCAATATCTTTCGATGTAATTTATATATAAATGTGTTGTGCGCGTACGCGTAATATTATGCTAAATATATCGACGTAATATATTTTATATTATTCGACATTCAGATTCAATCAATAATATATACTCAGAACAGTGTGCACGCCGTAAAATGGATAACATATAATAATATTATTATATGTAAATATTAATAATGATAAACAATAAAATAAAACAAACTCGAACGATTTTCGGATTTTAATCGTATTATTTCGCGATTATTGCCTATATTATATTTATAAGATTTAACAGGAGAGAATTTATATATATTATCGTATACACACGTCAGTATAATAGAAATTATACATAAACGAGTATAATATTATAATATATATAATATATATAAGTTGGATAAAATAAACGAAACAATAACGCACGTATTGTCTGGCATGTGCGCGCTTAAAATGAACGGAAATGTTTGTTATTCACCGAGAGAGATACACGTATACGCGTATGTTGTGGTGAGAAAAGAAAAGAAACTATATATATACGAGTATACGTAAATATGTACACATTTTTTTAAAAAAATTTTATTTTATTTTTCTATAATCGTATCGATATATGTACGTAAAAACGGTAAAAAACAACGTCGTTGTTATATATTATAATAATATGAATAATTATTATTAATTCCTTTGAATGATATTTAATTATTATATATTATACATAGGTAATACATATAGGTACGATTATACGCGTGTTTAATACATATATAGTTATAAAAAATATCGTATAATCAACTATAATCTTTATACGGAATGATATGGAATAATGTAGATATATTTATATAATACTGTATAAGAAAAATGTACCTATATACCTTATATATTACCTATACCTATATTCTATATATAATATTATTATGTCGTCGGGTTTAAAATGGAAATTAAAAATTATTAATGTTATATAACAGGTATATATTATGTATAATATACCTATGTATTCGGAAAGACAAATAAACTCGCTGTACAGAGTGATTATAATAAACTAATGGGACACTGCCACACTGGAATATTGTAAACATATATATATATATATATATATATATTATATACGTTAATTTTAGACATTCGAATCTAAAATCTGACTGTATATACGTAATAGTATTACAGTGGCGTACGCAGGATTTCTAAAAGGGGGCTGTAAAATTTAATGATTATAAGGTGATAATTATTATATAGATACAAACAAAAACTATATAATAGTAGTTTAATTTTCAAATATAATAGGCACATATATATTATAAATACATAATTATCATAACGCATACAAAAGATTTATTTTAAAAATATAATATATAATCAAGCTAAGTTTAATCTTCTAATTGCAATCTTCTCGGGGCTGCAAGAGAAAAAATTTTATTACATCTTCAAATAAAATTCTTCTTTTTTATTAATATTAAATAAAGTAATAACCATTTAGAATGTTCTCAATCATATAGAATATATAATAGACCGTAAATATGTAAATATGTTTTAAGCCTTTTGAGGGTTGAAAAAGTTCTTTCTGGTGTATAGATAAGAAGTCACAGCAGGTAGTGTTGCGAATATTTGAAGTATAATATCTTAATATTTGGTAAAATAGTATATATAATAATGGAGTGATTCTATAATATAGCTGATATATAGTCTGGTTTTGAATTATTTTCATTCCATTGACATCTCCATAGTCGCAGTTCAGCTTTAATGATACAATTTTTTATATCTAGATGTAGATCATTTTTGTAAATATTTGCAGTTTTCAATATATATAGTTGCATCGTCATATTTAGTAAAGTATTAGAAGGAATTAATCCTTCTAATGGTGCATAATATCCAAAAATTTGTTTCATTGCAGAAATAATGTAATCGAGGAAGGGAACAAAAATTGATATTTTAAAATAAGTCTCGGGTTTATTTGTATTAACATTTATTCTTTGTCTACCACATACTCTATAGGCATATAATACTATTTATATCTTTACACAATATTTTAGTCCATATAATATCAAATAATAAATTCTTCTTTTCATATTATTTATACAAACATTTGCCTACAATAAGACAATCAATAATTTTTTTAAACATAAAATATAAATATATATCATACGGCCAATGGGGGGGGGGCTTCAGCCCCTTTGCCCCCTCCATGCGTATGCCACTGTAGTATTACATATATATATATATTATATTAAATAATGTATACGTTTGACCCATTTATTTTCCGCGTCCGTCCATCCGATATGTGGGAGCGTCTGCGGCGGGGGATGAAAATTTCGCGCGCATGCGTATAGATAGTCGCGTTACAGAACGATACGATATGAGCGATGTACAGACCCACCAAGGGGTTGGACTGTATACGAATTACGATTGCGATGTTTTTCGCGTTAAAGTATATAAATGCGCATAAGTATAACAATAATACGTAGCGGAGTATTACGTATTATAATATTATGTCATACGCGCGACGTGTACGATAAAATGGGTTGCACAAACGTGTACGTGTGTAGGCGTTTTAGACTTTTGCAAAGGATACGAAATGATATCAGGCAAAAACGTGATAATGAATAAAAGAAATACGAAAAAAATAATTATATTATATAATATCATATACGCACCGCTCGTCCATCGCAGCGCGTGGCGAACGGGAAGAAGACGACAACGGCGAGAAATAGCCGTCGTCGTCGTCGTCGTCTCCGCTGTCGCCGGAACCGTTTCGGTCGGTGGACGGGTAGTGGGCGGCGTTCCGAGACGATGGTCTGGCGGGACGGGGCCCGGCCGTTGGGCGGCCCTGTTGTGGCCACGGCCGACCAATGGTGCGAGACCGGCGCGTGGGGGAAATCTCGCGAGCGCCGCGTGACGGCCGTCGCTGTTACGGCACCAGCAGCCAGACACCGCCGCATTCGGCCGCGCCCGCAACAGTCGCGTTTCAACCGTACCGCTGCCCGGTTGCAGCCCGTTGTCCGGCACACCGCGCAAACGGTAAATATTTTTGAAAAATTTTTTTTTCTCTTTTTCTCTCTCTCTTTGTCACTTAATTCAGTGTATTGTATCTTATATACCGAAACGTGTTTTATCCGAACGATTTATCGCGGTATATTTGTTTTCACCTGAAACGGGTGCTGAGAGACGTCGGTCCGCACCGCGAACACGTCAGAGAAAATATTATAAAATACAGTGGTGAATTTGGAAGTGGTTCCGATTTTCATGTAATTTCTTTCGCAACCGCGTGTTCGACGTCTTAACATTTATAATTATATCGTATTATTATCGTAAATCACGAAATTATATTGTTTTATATCTTGTTTCCGTATGTGTATATCGCATATTGTTATTATATTTTATATGACATTTGAAACTTATTGCCTGTTTCGCGTGTAAGTTTTATACATACATATATTTATACGGCGTGTAATCGCCATGATAATGGAATCGTCGAACGCGGCCGCGGACTCGGTCGCATCTGGCAGCAGCGACCGCAGCAGTAACATGTCCACCAGCCCACCGCCGCCGTCACAACTACAACAGCAGCAACAACAGCAACTGCAGCAACAGCTACAGCAATCGGCCACCGGGCCGTCGTCCATCGGCGGCAGCAGCAGCGTCGGCAATTTGAAGGACGCCGGCAGTCCCAGGGACGAACGCGGCAATAGTCCTATGATGAGCGTGATAAACGCATCGCAACATCACTCGATCATCACTCCAACGCGCGGTATGAGCCCGCCGCAGCCATCGTCGCAGCCGGTGCCGCCGCCGGTATCGTCGATGAGCTCGCTCGCTTCGCGAATACCGATGGGACTGTTCAACTCACTGGTGCATCACTCGTCACCGCTCGACTTGATGGCCATGGCCCATCACCACCAGCAACAGCAACAGCAACAGCACCAGCAACAACAGCAACAACACTCGTCGTTACAGCAACAGCACCCGCCGCGGTCGTACAATAGCCCGCCGCCAATAAGCAGCACCGACCCGGCCGCCAACGAGTGCAAACTGGTTGAGTACCGCGGTCAAAAGGTGGCCGCGTTCATGATCGCCGGCGACACGATGCTGTGTCTGCCCCAGGCGTTCGAGCTGTTCCTCAAGCACTTGGTGGGCGGCCTGCATACCGTGTACACCAAGCTCAAGCGGTTAGACATCGTGCCGCTGGTGTGTAACGTCGAACAGGTCCGCATACTCCGCGGCATGGGTGCCATACAACCGGGCGTGAACAGGTGCAAACTTCTCTCGTGTAAGGACTTCGACACATTGTACAGGGACTGCACGACAGCCAGGTAAGCCATACCGTGACCATATACCCTATTTACGCGTATATTTATTTACAAAAATATCTAAACTAATATTTTAAGTCATTCCATAATAGTCACATTATGTAGCACATAACGATGATGAAAACAAAATCGTTTATTATCTGCAAATGTTAATGTAATATATAGGTATAGGTATTATATTCTTGTTTGGTGACGACGATTACATAATATCTCTATTATACTGTAAATTTATAACTTTAAAAATAATATGTATAAGAACATTAGGCTTGATTCCGGACTGTTCCGATTTTTCGTATAATATAATTAATATATAGGTATATTAACTATAATATATTCTACTACTACGACTACTATATTATTATTATTATTTGAATTTCGTAAATTATATAATGTAGTATAAGTACTATATCAATTTTTGAAGATATTTTATGCATAAATAATTGGTTATAATTATATTTTTATACTTGCAATGAAGATATCCGAGTATATATATTATAATTTTTTCGAAAGGGACTTTAACGCGTTATAGCTCTTCGCGAACTAACTTATAAATCAAATCGTTATCATTTTAATGGTGATTCTAGTAAAATTTCTAAAAACTATAAATATTATAACCGCGGTTTTACATTTTTAGAGTTTATAATACGTATAACGTATATATACCTGTACATTATAATATCTTTATTCGTTTCGTTTCTCTGACACCGGCTGTACCTATTATAATACTATGTATAAACTCTGTAATTTTATATTATTTATTATACGTAGGCATACATTAAATTATTGTTGGACACATATTATTATATGTATTTATTTCTTACTATAAATACAATTTAACATTCATAATAATATATTACCCATACTCATATATATGTACGTATATAATATATATCATAATTCCGCGGTATCATCTGTATGTGGACATTTATGAATTACGCGTCATCGGACATCGTTTATTCTTATTTTTTTATTATAATATTTATATATATATGCCTAAATGTGACGCTTTTTAAAAATATTACCTCAACGAACACCCGGCACTGACGACTTAAACTGATCGTTTAATAAAAAAAAACACGTACCTACACCTCCTAATTTATATCATTTGTATACGTGTAATCACATCGTCATATTATTAAACGCATATAATTGACGGGTTTTAAACGCATGCGAAGCGCGAACCAACGTTCATCTGCAGCGTATAGCATATACAAGTAGACAATATAATAATGTTATTTAGATCGCGTATACAGGTCGATCAATATGATCTCATCTTATAAAATACAAATTATATATTAATACGCATATAGAGATGACGATGTATGACTTTTCACGTATAGTATTTAATATTTATACGCAAATGTACAATACCTGTCTATTTATATATAATATGATATATTATATAAGAGCGTATCGCAGAAATGTTTCGTCGTTCAGATTTTCATATAATATATCACTTATCCACTTTTATATACTCACTTTTCCGAAACGTAATAACTGTTTTTTTTTTTTTTTTAAAAAAAGTTCGTCTCGCGTAGGTGATAAACCGTTGATCGTTGATAACAACGTGTATTATAAACACGACCGCGTATCATAGAATTACACACAGTTTTCGCGTGTATATAATGTAAAATATAAACTCGGTCCGCGATTTTCCCCTATTTAATTCACTATATTATATATATATATATACAGTCGGAGCGCAGCTTTTGGGGTTCGGAAAACACGTGTTGCATTCGCAGACAAACCCCGACGACAATCGCATTTATATAACAAGCGACAATAATAAACGATATCTTATTGTAGTAGTATACATTTATATATAAACGAGTTTTATTGCTTCACGCCTTCGATGTTTATAATGTATATATATGTGTATATATATCATTCAAATAAGGAAATGTCATGAATCAAGCGATTTAACTATAGGTACAAATATTATTTTCATTTTTATTCAAATATACCGTATGGTGTATATAATATGTATAGGTAGTGATTAAACTGTTTATGATTTTATGGAAATATATACAGACTAAAAAATATCTCTAACCGTGGGAAAACTTATAATTTCTATATATATTCTATAACATATTTGTTAATTGTTGATCTCACTTATATACACGCACTGCAGTATAAATATATAACGTGTAAATGTTTAAATGAATTCTGTACTTTATTATATTAATTCATAAATTATAAACTCGTAATAGTCATAACCGTGTACATTCATTTGAAAGGTCGCTGTATTTATCTATGTGGGGTGTCGTTCCAAAACGTATAGGCTATTCTATTGCCATTTTATATACTTTTTTCAGGAGAGACCATTTTTTACTGCTAATTATTTTTATTGGAAAGTCGAAAGTGGTAGACCGAATTAAATTTAATTACTGTTAAAATTCACAGAAATAAATTGAATCTATTTGATGTTTGAAAAAATCCTAAAATTGTAATATTAATTAAAACCTTTTAAAATAATTTTTAAAAGTTATTAATTGCATTAAAACGTATACTATTTCCAATCGATTTACGTACGTTTTGGTAAAACCGTTCTGTTTATTCGAAAAATTTTCTAAACTTACTAAATTACCATTAATTAAATTTTTATTAAATGTCTGCATCAAACACTTTTGTGTAAATTTTATGACCTTATATAAACTGTTTTCATTTAATTACACATTAAATATTGTTTTTCAATAATTGTATAAAGTTGTAAATTAAATTATACACTCATCATATTAGAAAAGTATTTCTATTTTAAAATAAAAACATTTTATTAATTGATTAAAACTTTCATGGATTGGAATATAATATCGTTGCAGTTTGCAGAATATTATCCATGTTTTGGTTAAAAACATTTTAATAAATAGTATTATAATCATCATAATGAAAAGAAGTAAATATATATTTCTAATTCTTATAATATTTATGTAAATTAAACACAAATATAACATATTATAATAAATTACAGTATTTTCAAAAGTTATAATATATTGTATATTATAAAAAAAAAAATATATATATACCTATAATAAATTATACTTATCAACAATATTGGATTCAGTAAATTGTTGAAAGATATCATCATGACTACTAATTTCTTACTCCTCAATGCCATTTTAAAATTTATAAATAAAATTGTAGTAAACAATCATTTAAAAGAAAATGCTTAAATAATATACGAAAAAAACAATATATAACCTCATGTATTTTTTGTTAACGACTAACTTTTGAAGCGAATAATTTAATAATAATAATATTCAACTTTAATCAATATATACGATATATATTTTTTTATCGATTTTATAATAATAATTTTAAAATAAAAATATAGCGGTTACCATAATTTTAATATAAGGATAAACATTTAAATATATAAATAAAAATATTTATTTTTATAGTTTAATAATTTTTTTAAGTACATTTTGTTTTACTATAATAATAATGATAATAGATATATACTAAAATAACATGGACAATAGTACGTTTTGATCGATTAGTTGCATAGATGCATTTTGCAGACAAAATCTCATCGATGGCAATAGTGTACGTTTCGACCTAATTAGAATACAATAAATAAGTTTTTATGCGAGAAATAGTAAGTACGTTTTCATTAAATTTGATCTTTTCATTCGATTCCCTGCCATTTTTCAATATACTTTAATGTATATTTTCGATATTTTGCCAATAGTACGTTTTTGGAATAACACCCCATACACATATTTTTATGTTATCGGCAAAATATTGAATCCGACATTCCATAGAATGCCATAAATGAGCAGGAAAAGTATGAAATTTATACATTATTGACTATATATATAGGTACTATATGTGCCTATGTCTATAGAATACCGAACCCGAAGTAGGCAATTTATAAAATGATATAAATTTAAACGATTCTTAGTAGTATATATTAGTGTGGGTATTCTAGTGAAAAGTGTATTTTCCAAGTTTATCAATGTTTATACTGTTATTAATTATTATATATAATATATACCTATACACTGTTTTTCTGTATCTATAATACCGACCCCAAATAGTTGGGAGAAAGGGTGAAGGAGAAGAATATTCTTTAGTATCTATATAATCATAAGCAATATTTATTTATCAACTAGTTTTTGAGTTTTTAATTTTTTATACCTAAGTAGTTCATAGTTCTCAAGTGTAAGGGATAGCTCGCTTCGCCTATTGGCTCTGCTCAATTATTTAAACGCTGCTACGCAGAACTTAGAGTGTGAAAAGGACTAAAAAACACCAACCTCTAATACCTGATGTTTGTGTAACCCTGAACAGGTACCGAAAATGATGGTTTTTGTTTAACATAAAACCTCTTTTTACAGTAGGTAAAGGTTAGTGAGGTTAGGTTACCTAAAAAGATTATGATAATATTCATTTGGAAATCCATAAAACAATATTATTTATTTTTATTATTGCCATTATTACAATAATCATCATACTTATCATCTTATCTTAATTTTTCTTATAACTATCGTGTTTCCAGAAAGTTATTAAATATATATATTAAATACCATTCAAAATTTCATATACTTTTATCTACTTATCTACTAACCTAACCTAATATATTGGTATTCTATACAATACCTAGGAATTGTACCTATATAGATTTCCTATAGGCATAATATAAAATGACAATAATTCATACATTGCCAAATAGTATATTATTCATTCTATATAGTGTACCTAGGATTTCTATAGAATGCCTAGATTTATATGCTTTAAAACAAACTTGGAGTTTAAAAGACAAAAAACGAAAAAATAATACCAAAAATCACATTTTCAATTATTTTTCTTTTTAATGGTCGCCATGCAGGTCATCTAGTAAACATTCGGTTTCTTCTCCGCTATATATATATATTTATAGTTATATTGTATTGTAATATATTCCAAGGGATGTTTACTCGTAACTGTCCTGTAATATGTTATATTTTTTCGCGTTCATCACGGTCTAATCACGCGTTATCTTCGCATATTTGGAGTCTTGGAGATAATATATTATTATATGATATTATATTTTTATACGTATAACGCGTATTTCACAAACGAAACATTATATACGTATATATATTATCATTTCGTATATATAATAGTTCTGTAGTCGAATACAATTTAATATTGTGCTGTATGTCTGCGTCGGTTTCTAACCTATAACCAGTCGTGTGTTCAATAGGCGTAATAAATTGTACCCGTCGCACAAACATGGTCGACGTAGGTATACACATACACGCGCTTACACACGCATATAAACGTATACGACGATATATTTATAGTATTACACGTATATATTATGTATAATATAGTAACGCTAGGCGGGAATTAGTAGCAAATATAATATATGATTATATGTGTGTACTTATACATAAAAAACTATTCTACAACTGCACCGGTAAAGGGTTCGATGAGCTTATATATTTATATACTAAATATATCTGTATATACTATATTATATAGGTATACCTAAGTTTAAAGGTAAAAAATTTTCGAGTGCATATATTATACTCGTATTACATACACACACACCGCGATAGGCGTGTATATGGGGTCGTATTGTTCCGCACAAGAGGGAAACATTGCAGCCGAAAGGGTTATTATTCGCCATATAGTAGAAAAATACAACGTTACATTATATTATATATAGGTACACTTTTATATAATACGAAACGTACGCGAGCACTCTTATTTGCATTTACGTTTATACCTTATACCTTATACCTGGTATGATATTATACTCGTACAACGATAAAATTGCGCTGGATCACGCGATTGACGAGCGCATGCTATTGATCAATTAAGCAAAACGCGCGGGGCGAATATGTATATATAAATCCTAGGGTTTTAAATTTTGTCCGCGCCTTTTCGGTCGCCAACGCGTTTACTGCACTTCTCTGACATTGGTATAATACGTATTATATAATATATTTAATATTATAAATTACGAGTATAATAATATTATGATATAGGTCTATTATACTAATAAACACCACAAAATGTCAAAATTTTATTATTATAGGTATAATTATCATACATCGTATATTTCGTCACATGTAAAGACAACTATGTTAAAATAAATTAACAGTTATATACGTGATATGCATATATATTATATAGGTATAATCCACTGTAGATTTATTATATATATATCAAATATCATTATGACTATAGTGTACAACTAGCCGACGAAATATAGTAAAAACAAAGACAAAACAGCAACAAACTATATACATTTTTAAATTCGGTATAACAATGTAAACATTATTCTATTTACATCAAATATGCTAAATATAGAACAGAAATATATGCTAATTTGTATCTATATCATTACCGATTATTAATTATGATTGATGAAAATAAATAATAATAATTAGGTATGAATTAATCGATCACAAATACAATTTGTCTTGTTATACTTAATAGTCGTTTTTAGACCAAATAAACAGATGTTGCCGAAACTTCGACGTGTATCGCTTTTGAGTGGACACGAAAATGTTTCGATGAAACACAATCATTTTATAGCGAATCTATATAAAGATATCCATAATATCATATAGAAATATATAGAATTCTTTTCATTTTGTCTCCTGTTTGTTCCAAATTTGTAAGGAAACAAAAAGTTGCTGTTCTGTCGGTTTGCTGTATAATAAACTCACTTTAATAATACTATATAATAAAACTACTCGTAAATATTATTATAATCTGGCATATAACATTTAACATAATAGTAATTATTCGGTTGGTATATTTCAAATTTTTCTCTAAATATAATAATACATACATTATATAATATACACGTGCATACAAATGTACACATATTATATATTTATGCATAAATTAAAATATATCTTATTTTTCGCATATATTATAATATTATAACTTTTATTATATTATGATTAATATTTTTATGAATATAATAGGTATTATATTAAGTTCATAATATTTTCGTGCCTATATATATATCTCCGTTTGTTATATTATGTTTTTGCTTTATAATTTCAATAGGAACGATGACGTATACTTTTGATGGGAAAAATTTAATATATATAGCATGAGGTCGTTAAACAAAGTTATTTTAGTTATTTACTTTATCTTTTATTTATTATTATTATTTAAAATGTAATAATTAATACATAAAAATAGAAAATAAAAATCCTCCACGTTATATTATATTTTTTATAATATATATAACATTATTATAATGCGCGTATCCCCAAAACCTATAGTAACGTGTCGAACGTGTAACGCGCGTAACGTAAAACGCATACTGCAATATAAAAAATAAAAAATATTTAAATATTTAAGCGTATCGTTAATAATGGGTATATGTGTATATACCTATATAATATTATAATCATGCCGTGTGGTGCAGTTGTATAGTTTTAATTAATGAACTATATTTAACAATTTAACAATTTAGGTAATATAATAAGATGTTTTATATATGCTGCGAATTATTATTTTATTATGACAAGTCTTAATAAAACAATGGCCCCGGGTGCGTATATTATAATTTATATATATATATAAATTATTATTATTATTAGTATTATTATTATATAGTTTGATTCACTACATGCATATAACTATTTTACGTCTAGACGTTCTCAAGGTAAAAATAATAATAATAATAATAATAATAATAATAATAATAATAATAATAA
>JAIUCT010009465.1:0-21147 GCA_021307375.1 Tetraneura akinire | reverse complement strand
ATTATTATTATTATTATTATTATTATTATTATTATTATTATTATTATATTATATACCTAATAACGATATATGCGTTTCACATTATCGTAATTTATTCATAAAAATAACGTATATATAGACGAGGAAACGCGTTCGCGGCGAAAATACGATCTAAACAAAATAATATGTCCTTTAAAAATTCGTTTGTTTTAACGTTATTGTAAAATTTCTTATATATTTAATATTGCTATAAAAATGTATTATAACATAATAATATAATAAATGCGTATAATGTAAAAATAATTATTGTTTATAACGCTATATTATATTGGTGTATATTCAACAATAATTTGAATTGTGACTTATAACGACCGAACCTTTGAAAATTTTGACAATAGATTTCCACTGTGTATCGGGTAGTAATTTGTAATATAATAATATGATTATAATAATACGATTATATTGATAAATTTGTGTTTTCGACGATAATCTGATAGTATACGAAACATTATTGGATTTTTCGATTTTTAAGTACACAATCGTTTTCCTACAAATTTGACACGTCGTAGGGAGGAGAAAAAAGACGATTTTTATTTTGTATAATATATAAACAATATGTCGCGACTGATATAGATATACATAATATAATATTATTTTATTCGTTTCAATCGTGTGAACCATTTATTTTCACACACTAAAAAATAAATAATATTCTAACCATGAAACGAAATATGTATAAACCAACGCGTAATTATACAATGATATTAATATTATTATATTATATTTTTATCGGGTGAAATCTATATTGTGTTATATTTTATTCAACACGACCCACTTCTATATATTATATTCGTCATCGCCATCCCCTCGTTTCTTCGGCCGAGAGTCTATTCCGTTTATTGTTATCACGTTTTTTCGACACGTACATTAATAATTTAATTTTGAGACCAATTAAAATATTTAATTACTATATATACGTTTTGTGTGGGATCAGCTTTTGGACTAAATTAATAGTTTTAAAGTAGATACTCACGTAGATCAAGTACTCATGGTGCGAAAAAAGAATATCACCTAAAAAAAGAGAAATAAAAAATAAAACCCTGAAATCGTACGTAGGTATATATACGACTATAAGTAATATGCGTGATTTTATAAAAATGTATTCGATTCCATATTAACTCGTTTCGATAATAATCTAACGGAAATGAATAAATTAATATTATATCTATTTATTTTTAACGGTGTACCTACCATCGATTGCAAATTTAATTATAAATTACAATATAATATATAATAGGTATAATAATTATTTATACTCATCAGTTATTAATATCTACACTGCAGATTGCATTGCACGTTCATTTATATATATACCCTCGAGCATTAATATAGAATAGTTATATTTATTTTTAGTCGGTTTAAAAGCGGAATTAATTTCTAAACTAAAAAAGTCAGTTTAAACTCATAATATAACGTAAATTTTCAATTTCTTGCGGTTTTATTAAAATATTAATTGTACACTCTGATTTATATATAAAATCGGAATTATTGAGATACAATTATATAATGCAGTATATCGGATTTACGATACAATTATAATATAATATACCTAACTGTTTTTATTAGAAAAAATCTCGAACGCATTCTACATGAAAATCTCTCAAATAACGAGTAGATGTTGAGAACACTAATATTATGTAATAAATATAATTAAATTTTTTTTTTTTAAATTAAAATTCTTGTTTATTGAACATTTTTATTGACATGTATATTATATATAGCATATAGGTATATCTCTACGCCTTAGTGAAAATAGTATTATCTTCTCGTTAAAAGTATACTTATAGGTTTGACGTACCTACTTTATTACGTATACAATAGAAAGATACAATTAAGAGAATTTATGTTTAAATTGCGTGGTGAATAATATAATAAACAAACCACACTTCATTATGCTCAAATTATAATTGCATGCATGCAATATAACGCAGAAGTAAATACGAATAATAAAATATGAACTGCATGTATAATAGCATACTTAGTTTTGTTTATCGTTTTAATACTAACGATTCAATTTTTTTTTTTTTAATTATATTATTTTGAATCTAAATTCTAAAGCGTAGACTGTGGATTTATACGTATTTCTTCTTTTTTTTTTTCAATAGATAGGTAAATAATAAATATTTTTATATATACGTGGTTATATATAGGTTTTTATTTTTTGAGTTCAATTAAAATGTTATCGTTGAATACTTAACACTAATCACACATTAACACGCGTTAAACAATATGCGATAAATCAATAATAAAAAAAATTATAACGCAATTTTCGTCATACCTGTATACAGTCGAGTCTCGACTTCTCGAGTGTTAAATATATTACCTATATAATATAATATTATTTCGTTTTTGTCGAATTTTTTCACGATGTAATTGGGCGTGATATCGACAATTTTCAGATACTCCGATTGCGGTCTAGACGTCTTAAATAATACGCAATAACAGAATTTTCCATTGTACTCAATACTCATAGAGGAAAAAAAAATGAAATAATGATATTTATTAGTATGAAAACAAATCATATCAAATGGAAATATGCGGTTTACATATTATAGTCAACTATATATACCTACGTCAATTTATTGTTTATAATTATTGTTTATCGAAGAATTGGTGAAATGAAACATAATATACTAACGTATAAGTCATCATTATAATTATGACATTGTATAATATTATCGAATGGCATCTGATTGAACTACCGTTATTTATCAATATGTTATAATAATTATTATATAAACAATATTTTCCTCCTAGTTCGTACATATATTATATACGTACGTAATAGGTTTATATATTGTATAACATTCAATATAGTAGATAATTATAGTAGATTATTTTTGGCGCCAAACAACATTAGGTAATTTATGTACGGTTTCACTTGGAATTTGTAAATCCGAAGTGAGTGGGTATATTATTAATAGGTATACCTATATGATGCTATTCGTATAATATAATGTTGTACGTTTACAGGTCGATCAAAAATTTTTATGTTCCAGCAAATTCATTTCACGCGTTATATAAATATACTAGGTACCTATATACCTACTTAAAATGTTAAATAAATAGTAGATTATTAGTAAATCGATAATTGGTCATCAAACGACAAACGTCTACTATGACCTCGGCAGTCATAATAAAAAAAAAAAATCGATAAAAAAGATAAAAACATAATAAACCTCAAAATATATTTTATTATTTTTTTATTTTTTGTTTTCTCATATTATATTTATTGTTTTTCTCTATATATTACTTCGTGTTATGTATATTGTACGTATAATCACACGACGACGAGAGAAATACTATGTATTTTTTTTTTTTATCATATTCTGTAAATCTGTATATATTTTATATATAGTGTGTGCATCTGATTGTATATAGTATTGCTGGTTTATTTTATTATTATTAATTTTATTTTCGCAGCACACGCGTATATTATAGTTTATATTATAATAATAATAATAATAATAATAATAATAATAATAATAATAATAATAATAATAATAATAATAATAATAAAAAATTAAAATATACGTTTCGTAATATATATTTAGCGATATAACATACGAGTACATATTATTATAAATAATATGTGTGAGTGTATAATAGTCGGGTTTTTTAAGAAAAAAAAAATTCAAATCATTTTCAGAACTCAGAGGAAGAGTTGCCAGTGTGCGAAAAGTGGGCGGTATGCAGCAAGGTGGATATGTATCAATGGCCGTGGGTGGAGAGGCAATGCAGGTGTCCAGCGGGCGTGCCTCCATGCTCTCAAATGTTGTCACCAGCCGACGGGCATACCATCACCGACAAAACTAGGCAGTTCAAGGTAAAAAATTTAATTTTTTTTTTTTAAATAATAATAATAAAAAAAAATTAACAGTCATTCCCGTTCAATAATATTTATAGGTATAAACGTTAGATTAAAATGACTTTTTGTATTTGATAATAAATCAATAAATGAATAATTAATAAAATTGATTCGGTTCGATATAGCAATAATTAGGATGGTCATTGTGTATATAATATTTAAAGTTAAATTATACATACTAATTATATCATTATTGACAGTTATTTTCGGAATATATTATGATATTTTTCCATTCGTTTTAATCTTAACGATTTAGTCTTATTCGTACCTATTTAAATATTAAATAAATAATATAAGTACATTTCGAATTCCGCATTAATAAATTTAAAATAATAAAAATAATTCATTTTTCATCGATTTGGATATCACCGTGTAGTATAGGTTCATTGTAATTTGAAATAAGCAATAACACATTATTTTATTCGATAAAATATAATAAAAAAATTCTTTTATATAAAAAATAGGAAATTTTATATAGTCAAATTTATAATATACATCCTAACATTATTATAATAATATAAATATTTTCTTCATTTTATTATTAATGAAAATTCTATTTATATTCGGACAGTTGTGTGAGCCCATCAAGATGCTTCCCAAATGTCGTTACTTCCGAGACATGGCATGGACTTTGCGTAGCGAAGGCAATAATGCGACACTTCAAATCGTCCATTGTCACTGTCCAAAGGGATCGGTTGCATATCTATTGAAGAGACAAGCGTATCAAACCGTGACCAAACAAATTGGTTACCAATACTCGTTTGCGTGTTCTCCACAGAGTGTAAGTATACGAGTATATTATATTTGTAATTACTATATTTTCTGGAAGACTTTATGGTTAAAACATAAACTGAAATTAAAAACACGAAACCGGTACCACTGTGTATAGCGGTTACAGAAATAATTTATTATACGATTTATAATGCAGTCCCAGAGATTTAGATCGAACGCATTTCGAAAATAAATACTCTACTTTTTAAATTATTATACTATTGACATATCTGATATACTTTGGCAAAACCGTAAAACTGATCGTATTCTGTAAAGTTTTGTATTTCTATCCGCGGACAGATACGAACGGTTTGTGCGTGCAAAAAATATTCCGTTATTCGGTCGAGTGGTTTGTTAAGTTGTACTAAATATAGTATATTATTATAAATGCACGAAGAATGAATAGTGTTAGCATACGAACCCGCGTAAATCGCGTTGTGAAATAATAAATCGTTTGTTTAATACGCACGCGAACTACTTATATGTATTATTATTATAATAATATAATTGGACGGAGTCGAGTTAACTGCAGAATGATAATAATAATAATAATAATAATAATAATAATAATAATAAAAAAAGGATCCGGGACCATTGAAACGAGTATGATGGTGTCAGTTATTTAATATAATATATACGTAATATACTGTATTATATTTTATAAATAAGATCTTCGACAAAGGGACGATGACGGTATGAAACAATATACATAATAATATATAGTATACGGCACACAATATAGGCACATGATATTATCCAGGACTAGATGTTATCGGAAGATTAAAAAGTGTCACTTGTCAACTATGTCTCTCTCCCGAAAAACTATTCAATTACGAGCCCACGAGGCAGAAAATTATTTTAATTTTTAAAAAATCGTAGAATATAAATGAATTAATACGGAAATATATGTATATAAAATTGTTCGTTTCAAATTTAGACGAATTCACTAAAGTCGTATATATATTTACATGTATACTAAGTATAATATGTGTGGTCATGATGATCTATTTGCGTTACAATGAGAACACATTTTAATAACAAAAGTAAAAAATATATTCCTAATATATGAACCGGTCGGCTGTCGTCGTGAACGAATTACGAAATTAGTAGGTATATTGTGTAACATTACAATAATTGAAAGCATGAATTCATTTTCTATGCGGGATGGGTTTGGTAAAATTTTAAAAGGAAACTCCGAGTTTTCGTTTTGGAAGTATAGTTAATATTGATATTATTATGATGTATTGTTTTCTTGATTTTTTAAT
This sequence comes from Tetraneura akinire, assembly GCA_021307375.1. Lineage (NCBI taxonomy): Eukaryota > Metazoa > Arthropoda > Insecta > Hemiptera > Aphididae > Tetraneura > Tetraneura akinire. Next base: position 15,204 of record JAIUCT010009465.1, on the reverse strand, counting down.
ATGTTTTATTTACTAAGTAATGGGTATTAATGTTTTAAAGGTAAAACGGTACAAACTGTGTTATATAGTTATATTATATGCTTTAACCAATTTATTATTTTAAAATGGGATTCTATAATGTGTTTTTGATGGAAATTTTACAGAGAATCCGTTGTCAGAGGAAAGAGCCATGTAGGTTGTTCACTGTTCGCAAGAGGCAAGAGATGGTGGACGAGGTCAACACTAACTCGTTATGCCAGTGTCCACAGGAGCAGGCTTGTCCTTCTCATCACACAGATGCTGGAGTGATACAAAGCAAAAATTATTCGGAGGAAAGCATCAGGACATACAGTGGCTACTGTATGTCGGCTTTGGACGAATTACCATCTGAAGGAAAATGACGTGGAGGAGAACAGACGGCGACCACGAATCATTTTCTTTAACTTTTTAATATTATAATTTAATGAAAATCATTTCTAATTTATTTTTATTTTTTCATTTCTTTAAAGTAAAACAAAATTACGTACACAATGAAATATCATGGGATGTTTATATAATTTTTTTTAATATTTAGCTTTCATTTATTTGAAAACATAATTTTTTAATTTATTTTCTTTTAAATAAAATAAATCAAAATAAATCAGCATTTTTATTTTTTATTTTTTAAATGAAATCACAATTTATTTATTTTATTTATTTAATAAATTATTTTTATACCAAAATCATTAAAATAAATTTTATTTAATAAAATGTATGGTTTTATCGTGTAATTACCTTTACTACATCGATAAATGGATTAATATCATACATTAATTTATATGATGTTCTTGTTATTTAAATGTTTAGAATGTTTTTCTTTTAGACTTTATGAGGACGACTATTATTATTATTATTATTTTTATTATTATTATTTTTATTATTTTTCATTTTTTTAATGAACAAGTTATTATTATTTATCTTTATTGTGTCTTGTGTAAATAGTTATTTTAATTTTATAATTTCAGTGAGTTGTAATATAGAATTTTTTCTTGGTAAATTTTAAAATCGTTGAGCATCAAAAGATAATATTTTTATATAAATTTAAATTACATATCGAGATTTTTTAATTTTTATGTTTGTCGTTATCATGTAAGAAATTGTAAGTTGTAAAAATTACTAAGTTAATTTCGATATATTTACCTAAACAGTGAACAACTAAATAGAAAAAAATATTATGATGATAGTAAACGTGTATTATTGTTATCATGTGTACCTATAATAAGCTACCTATACCTTCAACTCCATAAAAAAGGATATCTTTTAAGCTTTTAACACAGTAAGTGCCATTTAAACTAAAAATAAATAAATGAAAATACTTATATAGAAAAGTCTAAAATAAATATTTACATAAAAATTATAATTAAATATTTACATAAAATTTATTATTCAATCGACTACTTACCTAATAGATTTACAAAATCAAAAATTAAAATAAATTTACCAAGAGAGTAAAATGTGTAGTAAAATTGTAGTTAAAGCAATTGTCAATAATATCTTAAAAGAACAAAATAAAAAGTAACAATTGTAATACTATTTAAAAATTCCTTATTTTTATTTAAAATTTTAAAATTACTTTTAAATGATAACACTCATTTTTTATATCGAAAACATTACCTATATAAATTTAATGTTAATTATTTCATAATCCGATTTTATAATATGCTTTTTACGTATAATACATCATGCATATACTTGTTTACATAAATTTATATTTTACATTATAATATGGAAATAAGCTTCTGTTTGTAGTTTTGACGTTTTGTACTTCATAAATAATTCTGTCATCCTCTACCATATACGTAAAGTCGTAAACTATTAGTGTTTAAAAACAAATTTAGTATAATTTATTAAAAATAATATTCAAGTCATTACATATTAATGTATTCAAACTAGTACTAGGTAAATAACAAAACGTTAATAGATAAAAATAATGTTGTCATTTAATATTATTATAAGTTAATTAAAATATTACAAAAATAATTCGTTTAAATAAGATGTTTTTAAATTTCTGATAATAGAAAATTGAAATATTTTTTTTATAAATTTCGAAAAAATGAATGATTATAAAATTTATAATCTATACATTTATGCATTGACTGATTTTTATATACATCTTAGTGTATCATCTTGTTTGTTTCGCCAATTTCAATTATTTCTATATAATATTTTTAAAAATGAATTATTGTTGATACAATTATTTAAATGTATGTAAACAGTTGAGATGTTATGATTTACAAAAATATTCTTATTAAATTTAAGATGCATATTATCAAAAAATATAAAAACAATTTATTTGAAATATTATTTCCATCTAAGAAAATAATTAACTGTATAAACTCTATAAACATATAGGTATAGTTACGATTATATACATTTTTTATTGTAGTATATTTCTGTCACTGAAATAAACTAATCATTCCAACATTTTAAAATGATTGTTTCACAAATTAAGATAATTGTTAATATTTATTATATTAATAATTATATCTATTTAAAATACAAACCTATAGAAAATGCTGAAATGTCTCAAAATTATTAGTATATCCTTTCTATATTTTTATTTGAAGACAATATTTCAAAACTCTTTAATTTAAACAAATTTTCTATAAATAAAATTAAATATTTATATCACTGATGTACTGTACACAGTGTATGTTATTAAATAGTTTTAAAATGTTAATCGTATACATAATATTATGTATTGCAAAATTATTTCCGTTAAAAAATAATCTCTTACATATTTCTAAACGAGTATGTATACTCGTAAAAGATATAGAATCATTATATCACTAGATATTATCATTATGACTGTATTTTATAAGATTTAGCATATTTTAATGTTTCAAATAAATTATCTATACATATAAATGGCACTTTTTTAAAACATAAATCTCTATAAGTTATATAGTTATGACTTATGAGTTATGATATTACTGTCTTATAAATACGAGTATAATATAATAATTGATTATTTTGAAATCAGATAAAGTGTATAAAATACAGTTTGAATGGCAATGCACTCTATTATTATTACCTGTAAGTACTGACTTTAATTTATAAACTTATAAACTATTATAAGTCATATAATTATGATATGAGAATAATATTTATCTAAACTGTGTTTTTAAACTAATAAGGGTTGTCAACAGATTATAATACTTTTATCATAAAATTTGATATTCTTAGTGAGAATAGATATAAATGGTTTTTTTCTTTTAGTATAAAAACTATAAGCTATATTCGAGCTATAAAAATCTCATAACTTAGAAGCTAAAACTAGTCTTATTTTTAGTACAGCTAAATTTCTATTATGGTAGGTACTTGCATCTTCAAAAATCGTCTGAACTTCAAAAAAATAAGAGCAACAACAAGTATGTTAGTCGTTATCGAATGGACATAAATCAATTACTTTTGTTAGCAAAACCAGTTAAGGATGTAAACAATAGGTTACATTGGTTATATTATTAAAATACTGCTCAATACCATAGGTAAAAATACGAAATTTAAAATAATACTAGTTATGTAAATATTATAAACGCCGTATATTTATGTGTATATGCAACATACTAAATTTAAATGTTAAATATTCTGCAGTTTCAATATGTTGAAGAAGAAATAAATTTTACTGTAAGTACTCAATTTCGGTTTTATTATAAACCTAATATATTATTATTTAAGTATATTATTTATTAGTCATATGTTACAATAAAAATTTTAAATTCAAAAATATACTTTTAAGTTATATCATTACTTTATAATAGGTAATAAATATATTTTTTTATTTAATATTTTTGATGTAAAAAAATATTACATCTTATAAATTAATGTTATAACTTAAAAAGGTTAAAGTATATTATTTGAATTAAAAAATGTACTAAGTTTAATTATGGATAAGCGTCTGAATTAAATATATAAATTTCACATTGTTTAGATACCAAACGATATTTTCAATGATGCAATAAGATGTGAATATAATTATGTAATATAAATATTATTAATGAAAACCGTTTAAGACAGTTTTAGTTGCAATATATTATATAATATAAAATATATGAAAATACAATTATATCGTTGTTAAACACAGCTAGTTATGTTAGATTTGTTATAGTTATAGCTTATAGCATAGTATTAGGGGGAATTGCAAATATACGATGTATTACCAAACGATATGATTACAATAAACAATAACTAATCCGTTTCGATTTCTAATATCGTTTTTAAACCATAATATATTTGAAATTTCGGTAAAATTAACAAACTTCGTTTTAAATTCTATAGGTACTTAGAATAGTACTAGTACCCATAGGTACTTGGATTTATTATTATGTAAATTAATGGAATAATTGTATATTAAATTATAAATCATAAAATTTAAAGAAAAGAACTAGTTTTAAATTTCTAGTTTAACGTATTTGTCCATTTTTTTTTTTTAGTGTTATTCATATTATTGGTCATCTGAGTATATTTTATATTATTATACAATTTCGTTATCCTTCACATTGTTGGTTATTTCAAAATCTATCAGTTATAATTTATGTTTTTATAAATATGACTCAAGTACTCTTTATAGTATTTTCACTAATCTGTCTGCTCATCTTCATTAGAGGCAGCCTCCATGCGTGACGACTAGAAAAGTCGATAAAATTATAAAGAGGATTAAAAAAGTAATAAATGAAGATTGTTATTCTAATTTCATTTTGACAGACTTTCTTTTATTATCTTGTTATAATTTAATAACGAAAAATATTAAATAGCTAATATAATAATATGTTAATTAATTTGTATAATATGAACTTAACTTAAATAAACCTAAACATAATGCTTATCAATGGACACAAATTAATGTAACGTTTACCTTTTATATGATTGACTTAAAAGTAGTTATCAATAATTGTGAATAATAATTGTAAATTCATGTTTACGATTTGTAAACAAACAGAAAACATTTGAAAATAAAAAACATAATTGGTAAGTAAAGGAAGAAAGGAATATAGCCTAATTTTTATTTTTCAATTTATATTACACGATAATTTCGAACAAATTTCAATGTTTTATATATTTAATAATATTATATTATTTAATTTTACAATTTAAAAAAAATTGTAAATTAATTTGTATTACTGAGCATTTTATTTTGTATATTTTTAATTCTAATCGTATTCATGTCCGATTTATTCGATGTGTACCAAACTATAATATTATTAATAACCAATAAATTTTTATCATTGTAAATTTGAATTTCAAATATTTATTACTTTATATTAAATATTTATACACCTTTTTCAGTACTTATATGAGTAAATTGTAAGTAAGCATATGGCTTGTAAGTCTAAGAAATTGCCCTCCTTCGCTATTTGTGATAACGATAAGTTTTAGATCTTTAAATAATAGTGTGATAAACATAAACATCAAATTACGAAATTTGTATATAAATTAATATTTCTTTAACGCTTAAATTGAAATTTTGAATCTTTAATTTAATAAGTCTGTGGACTCCTATTGGCACCCTTATATTTAATTTTGGGAAAAAAATATGTACAGATGTTTTTCGTGAACGTTGTTGAAGTTTTTATTTGAATATCCTCAAAATAATTATTGTGAACACCATGACGCAACTTTGCTTTTGATTTGACTCTACACTTTAACTCTAATAATGACGGGAACCTTATAACAAGCTGAAAAACTCAACAAACAATGAAACAAATGGCACATTTGTCTTGTTATAAGTTCGTCTCGTATAGTCCGGCGGTAGTAATACCGTCTACGTCCGCTATTATTTTTAAACACTCACGAAAAAAAAGGTTAATAAATTGACGATGAGAAACGGTGCACGGGGTAAATGTCCAGAATCGTTTGTATAAGTACATAACATCGTATCATTTCTCATCGCGTGGTAAACAGCGACCACTCTGTCGATATCCTTCGCCGCAGATCGTTTAATCTTCGGCCGACGGCAAACTCGACGCGAACGTTATTACTTATTATTGTTATTATTATTTTGCATGTACCATAACGGTAAACGACCACGGCTAGATCGTCGTTATCGTTGTCGTTGTTCTACATTTTGTCCAGGACGATTATAATAATATATAAATTTAGCCGTGCACAAATATGTATTATATTATTCTCGACCGGATATACCGAGTACAATGCGTAATATTAATACATAACAATTTAACTAGTATCACGTTTATTACTGTATTTACTTGTATAGCTAGGGTAGTGACTTGAACGAAAACTTCGCGATCAGGTCTTACCGAAAAATAATATTTTGATTCCATATAGTCATTCGTGTCGAAGAAAAATAATAAAATATAATTTACACTATTTTTTTTAAAAAAAAAAAAATTAACTAAATTCTAGAATATTATTTTCAAGCATTTTACATTAATTTATATTCTATTAATCAAAAATTTTTTTTTTTTTTTTTTTTTTTTTTTTTTATGTAGGATTATAATAATATCCACATATTATATCTTAAGAATTTATTATTATAATTTACATTATTTTAATATAATCTGCCTAATATTTTGTTTGTTTTATAATATTTTAATGTTTATTTCAATATTATCAATATTATCATCATTTTTTATACAGCATTAAAATTTTAGACAAAAACTACATAAAATGACAATATTTAGTAAATAATTAGAAGTGTGATATTTATTATTCATAAAGAAACATATAGATAACAAAAAGGAATGAGAATGATTTTTATATACTTTAACATTGTCAGTTCAGATTTTTTAATTCAAATGTGAAATATTTTTAGAATAACATTTAGCAGTTATATGTGTTGAAAAGTATTTTCATTTATAAAAGTTTCCCATTATAGGTAGGTACCTAATTGATTCAAAACCACATATTTTTTTATATTGTTTCCTATTATTATTACCAGTAATCAAATATTAACAATATAATGTGGTAATTCAATAGAAATTGATTTTCTATTTTGAGGTTTAATAGTGAATGTTTATTTACAAACAAATGAATCCATGGTTTTAGTATGTATAATATTCATTTAATTAAAGTAGGTATTCTTTATGAAATCGTTTTCATGGATATTTTATTCTTTGTTAATCCACAAAATTTAATTTTAACTTTAAACACCTATAAAAAATAATTTAGAATTGAGATTTTCTTAATATTTTGGAAATACATTTAAATATATTATATATATCAGTATGCTTCAATAAAATTTTCAAACATTTTCCTAAGTTTTTGGCGTTTTTATTAATTTTTATTGTAAAAGTATTAGGAAATAATTAAGGAAATAATAAGAATAGTTGTATCATATGTATGGATTCTAAGATTTTCGTTTAAACTAAAAATATCAAGTCTTATATTTTGTAGAAAAATTAACGTAACGGTTCCAAATATTACCACATATATATAATACATATTTTCATACCTAATAAAATTTTCAAGTCTCTAACTTAAAAATTGCCCGAGTTATCGTAAAATATTGAAATATAATTCGTCAAAATTGTAGTTTTCGTGAAATATACCGTTTTTCATCATTTTTTCTATCGAATAGGGTCAATTTTGAGAAATTTGGCAAATTGCATAAATAAATTACCAACTACATCCACTGTCCAACCGGAAACATATGCTATTCGTGAAAATCGGAGCATTATTGGGGGTAGTAAAAGTGTCTTCAGAGTTCAGACAAATTCGCTTCGCTCAAAATCTAAAATTTATATTACTAAAATATCTCTAAAAGCATAGTAGATATCTATCGCGTAATAAGTTATATATTATGAATTTATGATCTATGTTAATAATCGTCGAGCTATAATAATAGAATACTCGTATGTCTATGGCGTTGGAGTATTATATATTAATTATAATTTCTATACAATTTTTCAATGTTTTGTTTTTATTTATTTCATCGTTTAACGGTTTTAATTAATTTTTTTAAATGAAGTTAAATTTAAATGTGCAACATATAGGGGGACCCCAGAGCAAATTTTTTTCGAAATTTATACTTAAACTTTTTTATATACAAAATATTTTCGATAGTTAAATGTAAAATATAATAATATAATTTTTTTCGAACACATTTAATTATATTTATTATGGTAAAATTTTTTTTTTGTCCGTATATAAAACTTAAATGTGCAACATATAGGGGACCCCCGCGCAAATTTTTTTTCTAAATTCTATACTTAAACTTTTTTATATACAAAATATTTTGGATAGTTAAATGTAAAATATAATATTATAATTTATTTTTATTTAGTTGCATAACGAGTACAATAATAATATATTATATTTAGACGTTTAGATGGTAAATAGTAAAACCAACTAAAAGAAAGTATTTATTTAAAATAGATGCAAAACATAAGTCATTATAATATCGTGATAAATAAAATCCAATTTCTTTCAACTACACACGAATATCTATTGAAATATTTATAGTAATTTGTATATTACAAAAAAAAAAAAAAAAAAAAAAAAAATATTTACAGAGAAAACGAATGTTGTACGTTTTGTCGAACACACTAAAGCGAACGTGTCAATACTAATCTCGTATATACTTATACTCAGTGATAATAATGTAATAATAATGTATTAATAATTATATATAAGAGTCAACATCCACGTATAACCTTATTAATCCCCTCTCCCCTTAACCTTAACTTAACCTAATCTAACCCCGTTCGAATTTCGCCATTTCAGAAAATACGCATTTCATACAATAATATTATATTTATGCATAAAAGAATATTATAATTATTACCTATTATTATTTATATTAAAATAATGTAACGTAAACAAAAAGAAAGTATAGACGTGAAATCAATATTATACGACTATAGAATTATAGAATAAAAAATAATGTTCACAACTCACAATACCACAAATTTTGTATATTGGATGTTTTTGATTTTGTTCTAAGACGATTATCTTATTAAAACGTCATTATTTTTCAAGTGCGATTAAGATACATTATAAGAACAACAACTAATATACGATTTTTCGTCGCCGTTAAGCACTCAAAACAAGTATGACAATTTTCACGGATCGTCAACGCTTTTGTCGAATGTACATCACACACAAACACATAAACATCGTCGCACTTAATTAGGTTCCGAATAATAATAATTATTATTATTATGACAATGTTAGGTAGTATTATTATAAATATTATAATAATAGTACCTGCAAAGTGGTAATTAGGTTCGTAGTTCGTATACGTACGACGACCGTGCTTACTAGAAGAAATAGTAAAATGTAGTATAATAAATATTATTTAATTACAGTGGCGGATCTAGAGGTCATCCAAGGGGGCGAATTTTAAAAATATTTATTTCTTTAAAAGTATTAGATTCTGAGCGAAGCGAAGAATGTATTGGTTTTACAACGATGTGTCTTTTTTTTTTATGTCTGAAGACACTTTTACTACCCCAAAATAATGCTTCGATTTCACGAATAGCATATAGCAAAGTGGATGTAGTTGGTACTTTATTTAGGTCATTTTTCGAATTTTTCAAAATTGACCCCATGCGAAAGAAAAAACAACGAAAATACGGTATTTTTCACGAAAACTGAAATTTCGACGAATTCGATTTCAATACTTCACGATAACTCACGCAATTTTGAAGTTAGAGTCTTTTTTAAATTTAAATTTTTATAATTTAAAACTTATTTAAATAGTAACAATAATAATATATTCTATCTATAATTTATGATTACTCTATCTTAAATCATGATTCTATACCTCATTAAGATCAATAAAACATAAAAAACCTAGGTCTAATGGGGGGCGATCACCCGATCGCCCCTTCAAATCCGCCACTTTATAAATAACAATTATTATTATAATTTAACGATTTAAAAAGTTGTTTTAATTACTTTTATATAGGTAATTCATTCATATTATTCATTGTAATGTTTATGAAAAATTTTCGATCGATTTTAAGTAATTTTCTAATTTGATGTTTTAATTAACAATTGAATACAATTACAGTAATTTATAACTTGTTCACTGTCGAATTATTGAACATAATCATTTATTATTTTGGTAAAATTTTTAATTATAAAAATTAAATAAGAATGTTTTATTAAGAAAATTTGTACGTTTATTTATTAATATACATCTTACATCATACATGTTAATACAAAAAATATTTATTCCATGTTTATAATATATTACAAAATAGGAAAAACATTATAAACAATTTTATGTTAAATTAACATCAAAATAATAAAACAAAAATACATAATCAATTAATCAAATTCATTTATAAATCTTTAAATTAATGTGTTTTACTATTATAGCCTTATACTCGTAGGTTTGCTACAATGTCATTAAACGCCTGTTTTCTTTTTCTGTAATTCGCATATTCATTTTTGTATGTTACAAATTTGCAATTGGGTTATATCCCATTTTATATATTTTTCCTAAATAACGATGTAAATATTAACTAAATTATGTTATAAAAATGTACATTGTATAGAAAAAGCCACACCAAAATATTATTTAACTATATTATATTCTATTACACACGCTATTGTGCAATATAGATTGTCAGGGGACAGGGGTTGTCAAACAGTTGATCGCGAACAAATTCAAAGTTAAACTTTTTTTTTTTTTTTGAATAAAATTTTTAAACATTTATTAATAAGCCACAACTTAAAATTTCCGATAAATCTAATATTTATAAATAAATACTTAAAAATTTAAATTTTATGAAAAAACGAAAATTATATTTTCATAGTAGATCATTACCAAAAGAAAATTAGACACCATTATAATATAATATAAAGTTTTACAAACAGACAAAACATATCTATTATATTATATCGTACAATATTGAGATAAAAAAAAAAAAAAGAAAGTTAATACAAATACAAATATTAATTTGTAATGACGAAGTATTCTTCGACTGTCTTTATGATTTTAGAATTTTTTATTTGACAGAATCTATTATAGACTAGGTACCTCCTATATGCTATATAATACGAGTAATAGTTATCTAGTTATCTCCTTATACAAAAAAATATAAAATATTTCATTTAAATTAATATTATATTAAAAGTAAATTGTTGGCATGAAAAATGAAATTTTTTTTTAATTTTTGATTTTGAAGAAAATTACCGAATAATTGAATAAATTACTCAAATTGAAGTACATTAACTAGATAAATTATCTACCAAATATCTGACATATCGTATTCCAATCCTAATAAAATGCAGTTTTCACAAACACAAAATAATAAAAATTAAAAATAAAGGTATAAAAATATACATTTTTCGTTACATTCAGAATTTAAAATATTTTACAAAATATATTTAATGAAATTAAAATATCATTTTTTTTAGAAATAATTTAGTTAATAGGCTCCTGTTTAACCAAAAAAAAATTCACCAACCTTCCGAAGTCCGGAAAAGCCCGCTTTTTTGAAATATTTATCATTATTTTAATATTTCGTTCACTAACCATATACAGACATACTGTAAAATACTAAAATAATATATTTTTTAATATAAAAATAATCATTGAATTAGTTTGTTAAAATTGTATAATATATATAAAATAAAAAATTTGAGTATAATAAACTAATAAATTTATAATTGAAAAAATAAAATGTCACCAAATCAGTGCATGTATTATATAATCATCGTTAGTGTAACTAACTGTTTCATCTATGCGGTCTTATTCGCAACACGATCATCATTATGCGGTTGTTTAATCGAAAAACCACAAAATTGTTTTCATGCCGATGTGTTTTAACTGTGGAAAACTGGAAACTATTAACTAATGATGAATAATTATGTAAACTCTAATTTAAAATTTAACATTGACAAAAGAGGGGATTCGTTTGTAAACATACTTATACAAAGGAGACAAATATTATAAGGTATATGATCCAAAAAGTTCAGATATTTATTATAATAATATTATTATAATTTTAGATTTTGAGCGAAGCAAAATATCAAAAATGTTTTGGTTTTACAATGATGTGACGTGTGTGAAGTTGGCCCTCCGACTTTATGGTAACCCGTTCAAACCTATGCCAATATTTTGCAAGTTAATTGCAACTAATTGCAAGTTGGTTTTTAGAATTTGCAAGTGCATATTTTGGTCAAAAATTTAAAAAAACCAAGGAAGGGCCAACTTCACGCAGCCCTTCCACTTTTTCCTATCCGGTCGAAAATGGTACCCACGGATCAGTCTCGATTTAGAATTATATTATAATATATAATTTTACTGTAGAAGTTGCAAAAATGAGACATCTTCAAGGTTTATTTTTTGATTTAAAAAATTAAAATAATAAAAAAAAAAAGTAGAATTTTGGTAATTTAGTTATTTCTATTACAAATATTTAAATGGAGTATGATAGTACCTATTTTTTGTTAATTTTTAAAATAATTAATAACTATCTACAAAAGTTTTTAATTCTTATTTTTTTTTTTTAATAGTTATATTAACTAGTAATCATTGATTTTAATTATATTAAAATGACTGTTATGTATCTCAATTCTCAACCTGAAGCTTTTCAACTTATATAGTACGAGTATATAGTATATTCACTATAGCAGTGCCGGCGCTATGATTTGCGAGGTCCTGTATGTGCAAATTATAAACGTGAAGTCCCGAACCTAAATCCGAATTATTTATTATATTTTATTCGCAGATATACATATTTCAAATTTTTTTATTAAATACTAGTATTTTATATTTTCGTCGTACTATATAAGTTAAAAAGCTTCAGGTTGAGAATTGAGATACGTAACAGTCCTTTTAGTATAATATTAAAAATCAATGATTACTAGTTAATATAACTATTAAAAAAAAAAAAAAATAAGAATTAAAAACTTTTGTATATTATAGTTATTAATTATTTTAAAAATTAACAAAAAATAGGTACTATCATACTCCATTTAAATATGTATAATAGAAATAACTAAATTACCAAAATTCTACTTTGATGTAACAACGATTTATCATTGCATTCGAATGTTAATCAAAATTCAACACTATCCTCTTTACACTAGTATCTCTTCCCTTGGTATTTGTTTGTTAACCATGCCGAAAACACTCGACACAATCGATTGCAGGCCATCAATGAACACGACGTTTATTTTCGAGTAAAAATAAAATAAACACTATGCGGTACCTATTTGAAACGGACGCCCAATATTATACATTGGATTTGGGGTGTAATGAAACAAAACGTAAACGTTCTGAATGAACGATTGCGATATTTAACTGTAAAAATGTTATACGTATATATATTATATTCTATATTTAGAATAACAATGCCAACTTATGCTCATCCGGTTCCGTCTATTTATCGTACTAAATATTATGATTATAAAATGTATACATAATATTATGGTGTTTTGATATTTACGAATTGTAAAGATTTCATGGCTCCACAAACACGCGCGGAGAGGAGAAACGCCGTGTCTAATAACGTGAATTTAATACGATATATGTAATGGGAAATGTAATATAACTATTATACCGATACGAACGTTTGTGAATACGAAAGTCGTATATTATACGATTGTGTACTTGACGACAATGTAAAACGCTTTGAACGAAACACACATCGACTGACGATACAATAAAATAATAATAATTGTGGTACTGTACATCGCATTACAATTTAGTAATATTTATATTAGACGTGTAACAATGAATTTAAAAAAAAAAAAATATAATTTATTATACTATTTTATCTTTTCACAAATACACGTTGCGACTCGATTTAAATTTCAAATATTTTACTTAATATATTATGCTCGATAAAAAAGAAAAATTCGATATTATATTATTATATAGCCGTTAAGAAAATCTAAAATTGTAATTTTCTCTAAATTAAACGTCCATACTCTCACGTAGTGATTGTTGTACATAGTATAGGTAATTGCAGGAGACTGTAACATTACACGTTATGGAAAAAATAGTGTAATATATTTTTACTAAGCCTACTAAAAAATAAAAAAAATAAAAAAAAAATCAACTGATTTTGATAAGACCAAGTTTATGAGTGTCGTTCGATATTTAACTTTATATTCGTAGATCGTAGACATAACAAAACATATAAAATTTAAAAGTGTGTACATTGTGATAATAATAATAATACTGATAATCTAGTTAATCGGTGAATTGGAAAAAAAAGTTTTAACCACTAATAGGTATACTTTCTTGTGGGTGTGTGGGTTTCAGAATACGACAAAATAAATGAACCGTTACGCGTGAACGAGACATTATCATTTTTATTTTTTTGCTTAACCCGTTATGCATACTCGACGGTATGAACCAAAACCATACACTAATTGCATTCGAAATTTTTACGTAATTAACATAGAAATATTATACCGAATAATAACTAAAATTAATTTTTATAAAAAAAATAGAAAATAAAATAATATATAAATTATTAAACTACTTCAAATATTTAAATATTACTCGTTTGAAAAGGAAAATTATCTGTATGTAGATTTAATTGATTTTAATTATGATGTAATCACGAATACCGTTATATAAATATTTTATCTGTTATTTATAAATACTATTAATTTATTTATTTATTATTTATTATCCATTATATTCTAGTCATTTTATAGAACTGTAACTGATATTCGTATAATAATAAAAAAACTGTCTGTCTGTGATCCTTATTTTTCTGTTAAGACATAATTTCTAACTGTAAATGTATATTTTAAGGTTACTAAATTATACACAAGTCGAGTGAATACCATAAACACAAATAATTTCTAATTTAGTATAATTTCGACAAATATTAAAAAAAAAATATATATATATTAATTTATATTCATCACTAAATCGAGATATGAAGTAGGTATTCGTAAAGACATTTATTTCTATAATATAATTCCTCGGGCTGTTTCTTTTAAGCCGTCGAATTCCGAGTAAACGAATAAAAATAGAAGACGTGAAAGCTGGTCCGGAAATAAATATATATGTATTTTGTGAATAGAATTTTTGGATTTTGAATTACGCGTTTATTGTGAGGCTCCAAATATTGGATTAAAATTATTATACACATTGACCCAAATAGAGTACCGCGAGATCATCCATCAAAAGTTTTGTTTGTGGAAAAGACATGAGAAAAATAAAACGTGATGGCGCTTCTGGCACGGCCACGTCATATAAATAAAAAAAAAAAAAAAAAACCATTACCGACATCTTCCTCATTACATATT
>JAIUCT010009464.1:0-21145 GCA_021307375.1 Tetraneura akinire | reverse complement strand
ATTATTATTATTATTATTATTATTATTATTATTATTATTATTATTATATTATATACCTAATAACGATATATGCGTTTCACATTATCGTAATTTATTCATAAAAATAACGTATATATAGACGAGGAAACGCGTTCGCGGCGAAAATACGATCTAAACAAAATAATATGTCCTTTAAAAATTCGTTTGTTTTAACGTTATTGTAAAATTTCTTATATATTTAATATTGCTATAAAAATGTATTATAACATAATAATATAATAAATGCGTATAATGTAAAAATAATTATTGTTTATAACGCTATATTATATTGGTGTATATTCAACAATAATTTGAATTGTGACTTATAACGACCGAACCTTTGAAAATTTTGACAATAGATTTCCACTGTGTATCGGGTAGTAATTTGTAATATAATAATATGATTATAATAATACGATTATATTGATAAATTTGTGTTTTCGACGATAATCTGATAGTATACGAAACATTATTGGATTTTTCGATTTTTAAGTACACAATCGTTTTCCTACAAATTTGACACGTCGTAGGGAGGAGAAAAAAGACGATTTTTATTTTGTATAATATATAAACAATATGTCGCGACTGATATAGATATACATAATATAATATTATTTTATTCGTTTCAATCGTGTGAACCATTTATTTTCACACACTAAAAAATAAATAATATTCTAACCATGAAACGAAATATGTATAAACCAACGCGTAATTATACAATGATATTAATATTATTATATTATATTTTTATCGGGTGAAATCTATATTGTGTTATATTTTATTCAACACGACCCACTTCTATATATTATATTCGTCATCGCCATCCCCTCGTTTCTTCGGCCGAGAGTCTATTCCGTTTATTGTTATCACGTTTTTTCGACACGTACATTAATAATTTAATTTTGAGACCAATTAAAATATTTAATTACTATATATACGTTTTGTGTGGGATCAGCTTTTGGACTAAATTAATAGTTTTAAAGTAGATACTCACGTAGATCAAGTACTCATGGTGCGAAAAAAGAATATCACCTAAAAAAAGAGAAATAAAAAATAAAACCCTGAAATCGTACGTAGGTATATATACGACTATAAGTAATATGCGTGATTTTATAAAAATGTATTCGATTCCATATTAACTCGTTTCGATAATAATCTAACGGAAATGAATAAATTAATATTATATCTATTTATTTTTAACGGTGTACCTACCATCGATTGCAAATTTAATTATAAATTACAATATAATATATAATAGGTATAATAATTATTTATACTCATCAGTTATTAATATCTACACTGCAGATTGCATTGCACGTTCATTTATATATATACCCTCGAGCATTAATATAGAATAGTTATATTTATTTTTAGTCGGTTTAAAAGCGGAATTAATTTCTAAACTAAAAAAGTCAGTTTAAACTCATAATATAACGTAAATTTTCAATTTCTTGCGGTTTTATTAAAATATTAATTGTACACTCTGATTTATATATAAAATCGGAATTATTGAGATACAATTATATAATGCAGTATATCGGATTTACGATACAATTATAATATAATATACCTAACTGTTTTTATTAGAAAAAATCTCGAACGCATTCTACATGAAAATCTCTCAAATAACGAGTAGATGTTGAGAACACTAATATTATGTAATAAATATAATTAAATTTTTTTTTTTTAAATTAAAATTCTTGTTTATTGAACATTTTTATTGACATGTATATTATATATAGCATATAGGTATATCTCTACGCCTTAGTGAAAATAGTATTATCTTCTCGTTAAAAGTATACTTATAGGTTTGACGTACCTACTTTATTACGTATACAATAGAAAGATACAATTAAGAGAATTTATGTTTAAATTGCGTGGTGAATAATATAATAAACAAACCACACTTCATTATGCTCAAATTATAATTGCATGCATGCAATATAACGCAGAAGTAAATACGAATAATAAAATATGAACTGCATGTATAATAGCATACTTAGTTTTGTTTATCGTTTTAATACTAACGATTCAATTTTTTTTTTTTTAATTATATTATTTTGAATCTAAATTCTAAAGCGTAGACTGTGGATTTATACGTATTTCTTCTTTTTTTTTTTCAATAGATAGGTAAATAATAAATATTTTTATATATACGTGGTTATATATAGGTTTTTATTTTTTGAGTTCAATTAAAATGTTATCGTTGAATACTTAACACTAATCACACATTAACACGCGTTAAACAATATGCGATAAATCAATAATAAAAAAAATTATAACGCAATTTTCGTCATACCTGTATACAGTCGAGTCTCGACTTCTCGAGTGTTAAATATATTACCTATATAATATAATATTATTTCGTTTTTGTCGAATTTTTTCACGATGTAATTGGGCGTGATATCGACAATTTTCAGATACTCCGATTGCGGTCTAGACGTCTTAAATAATACGCAATAACAGAATTTTCCATTGTACTCAATACTCATAGAGGAAAAAAAAATGAAATAATGATATTTATTAGTATGAAAACAAATCATATCAAATGGAAATATGCGGTTTACATATTATAGTCAACTATATATACCTACGTCAATTTATTGTTTATAATTATTGTTTATCGAAGAATTGGTGAAATGAAACATAATATACTAACGTATAAGTCATCATTATAATTATGACATTGTATAATATTATCGAATGGCATCTGATTGAACTACCGTTATTTATCAATATGTTATAATAATTATTATATAAACAATATTTTCCTCCTAGTTCGTACATATATTATATACGTACGTAATAGGTTTATATATTGTATAACATTCAATATAGTAGATAATTATAGTAGATTATTTTTGGCGCCAAACAACATTAGGTAATTTATGTACGGTTTCACTTGGAATTTGTAAATCCGAAGTGAGTGGGTATATTATTAATAGGTATACCTATATGATGCTATTCGTATAATATAATGTTGTACGTTTACAGGTCGATCAAAAATTTTTATGTTCCAGCAAATTCATTTCACGCGTTATATAAATATACTAGGTACCTATATACCTACTTAAAATGTTAAATAAATAGTAGATTATTAGTAAATCGATAATTGGTCATCAAACGACAAACGTCTACTATGACCTCGGCAGTCATAATAAAAAAAAAAAATCGATAAAAAAGATAAAAACATAATAAACCTCAAAATATATTTTATTATTTTTTTATTTTTTGTTTTCTCATATTATATTTATTGTTTTTCTCTATATATTACTTCGTGTTATGTATATTGTACGTATAATCACACGACGACGAGAGAAATACTATGTATTTTTTTTTTTTATCATATTCTGTAAATCTGTATATATTTTATATATAGTGTGTGCATCTGATTGTATATAGTATTGCTGGTTTATTTTATTATTATTAATTTTATTTTCGCAGCACACGCGTATATTATAGTTTATATTATAATAATAATAATAATAATAATAATAATAATAATAATAATAATAATAATAATAATAATAATAATAATAAAAAATTAAAATATACGTTTCGTAATATATATTTAGCGATATAACATACGAGTACATATTATTATAAATAATATGTGTGAGTGTATAATAGTCGGGTTTTTTAAGAAAAAAAAAATTCAAATCATTTTCAGAACTCAGAGGAAGAGTTGCCAGTGTGCGAAAAGTGGGCGGTATGCAGCAAGGTGGATATGTATCAATGGCCGTGGGTGGAGAGGCAATGCAGGTGTCCAGCGGGCGTGCCTCCATGCTCTCAAATGTTGTCACCAGCCGACGGGCATACCATCACCGACAAAACTAGGCAGTTCAAGGTAAAAAATTTAATTTTTTTTTTTTAAATAATAATAATAAAAAAAAATTAACAGTCATTCCCGTTCAATAATATTTATAGGTATAAACGTTAGATTAAAATGACTTTTTGTATTTGATAATAAATCAATAAATGAATAATTAATAAAATTGATTCGGTTCGATATAGCAATAATTAGGATGGTCATTGTGTATATAATATTTAAAGTTAAATTATACATACTAATTATATCATTATTGACAGTTATTTTCGGAATATATTATGATATTTTTCCATTCGTTTTAATCTTAACGATTTAGTCTTATTCGTACCTATTTAAATATTAAATAAATAATATAAGTACATTTCGAATTCCGCATTAATAAATTTAAAATAATAAAAATAATTCATTTTTCATCGATTTGGATATCACCGTGTAGTATAGGTTCATTGTAATTTGAAATAAGCAATAACACATTATTTTATTCGATAAAATATAATAAAAAAATTCTTTTATATAAAAAATAGGAAATTTTATATAGTCAAATTTATAATATACATCCTAACATTATTATAATAATATAAATATTTTCTTCATTTTATTATTAATGAAAATTCTATTTATATTCGGACAGTTGTGTGAGCCCATCAAGATGCTTCCCAAATGTCGTTACTTCCGAGACATGGCATGGACTTTGCGTAGCGAAGGCAATAATGCGACACTTCAAATCGTCCATTGTCACTGTCCAAAGGGATCGGTTGCATATCTATTGAAGAGACAAGCGTATCAAACCGTGACCAAACAAATTGGTTACCAATACTCGTTTGCGTGTTCTCCACAGAGTGTAAGTATACGAGTATATTATATTTGTAATTACTATATTTTCTGGAAGACTTTATGGTTAAAACATAAACTGAAATTAAAAACACGAAACCGGTACCACTGTGTATAGCGGTTACAGAAATAATTTATTATACGATTTATAATGCAGTCCCAGAGATTTAGATCGAACGCATTTCGAAAATAAATACTCTACTTTTTAAATTATTATACTATTGACATATCTGATATACTTTGGCAAAACCGTAAAACTGATCGTATTCTGTAAAGTTTTGTATTTCTATCCGCGGACAGATACGAACGGTTTGTGCGTGCAAAAAATATTCCGTTATTCGGTCGAGTGGTTTGTTAAGTTGTACTAAATATAGTATATTATTATAAATGCACGAAGAATGAATAGTGTTAGCATACGAACCCGCGTAAATCGCGTTGTGAAATAATAAATCGTTTGTTTAATACGCACGCGAACTACTTATATGTATTATTATTATAATAATATAATTGGACGGAGTCGAGTTAACTGCAGAATGATAATAATAATAATAATAATAATAATAATAATAATAATAAAAAAAGGATCCGGGACCATTGAAACGAGTATGATGGTGTCAGTTATTTAATATAATATATACGTAATATACTGTATTATATTTTATAAATAAGATCTTCGACAAAGGGACGATGACGGTATGAAACAATATACATAATAATATATAGTATACGGCACACAATATAGGCACATGATATTATCCAGGACTAGATGTTATCGGAAGATTAAAAAGTGTCACTTGTCAACTATGTCTCTCTCCCGAAAAACTATTCAATTACGAGCCCACGAGGCAGAAAATTATTTTAATTTTTAAAAAATCGTAGAATATAAATGAATTAATACGGAAATATATGTATATAAAATTGTTCGTTTCAAATTTAGACGAATTCACTAAAGTCGTATATATATTTACATGTATACTAAGTATAATATGTGTGGTCATGATGATCTATTTGCGTTACAATGAGAACACATTTTAATAACAAAAGTAAAAAATATATTCCTAATATATGAACCGGTCGGCTGTCGTCGTGAACGAATTACGAAATTAGTAGGTATATTGTGTAACATTACAATAATTGAAAGCATGAATTCATTTTCTATGCGGGATGGGTTTGGTAAAATTTTAAAAGGAAACTCCGAGTTTTCGTTTTGGAAGTATAGTTAATATTGATATTATTATGATGTATTGTTTTCTTGATTTTTTAATATGTTTTATTTACTAAGTAATGGGTATTAATGTTTTAAAGGTAAAACGGTACAAACTGTGTTATATAGTTATATTATATGCTTTAACCAATTTATTATTTTAAAATGGGATTCTATAATGTGTTTTTGATGGAAATTTTACAGAGAATCCGTTGTCAGAGGAAAGAGCCATGTAGGTTGTTCACTGTTCGCAAGAGGCAAGAGATGGTGGACGAGGTCAACACTAACTCGTTATGCCAGTGTCCACAGGAGCAGGCTTGTCCTTCTCATCACACAGATGCTGGAGTGATACAAAGCAAAAATTATTCGGAGGAAAGCATCAGGACATACAGTGGCTACTGTATGTCGGCTTTGGACGAATTACCATCTGAAGGAAAATGACGTGGAGGAGAACAGACGGCGACCACGAATCATTTTCTTTAACTTTTTAATATTATAATTTAATGAAAATCATTTCTAATTTATTTTTATTTTTTCATTTCTTTAAAGTAAAACAAAATTACGTACACAATGAAATATCATGGGATGTTTATATAATTTTTTTTAATATTTAGCTTTCATTTATTTGAAAACATAATTTTTTAATTTATTTTCTTTTAAATAAAATAAATCAAAATAAATCAGCATTTTTATTTTTTATTTTTTAAATGAAATCACAATTTATTTATTTTATTTATTTAATAAATTATTTTTATACCAAAATCATTAAAATAAATTTTATTTAATAAAATGTATGGTTTTATCGTGTAATTACCTTTACTACATCGATAAATGGATTAATATCATACATTAATTTATATGATGTTCTTGTTATTTAAATGTTTAGAATGTTTTTCTTTTAGACTTTATGAGGACGACTATTATTATTATTATTATTTTTATTATTATTATTTTTATTATTTTTCATTTTTTTAATGAACAAGTTATTATTATTTATCTTTATTGTGTCTTGTGTAAATAGTTATTTTAATTTTATAATTTCAGTGAGTTGTAATATAGAATTTTTTCTTGGTAAATTTTAAAATCGTTGAGCATCAAAAGATAATATTTTTATATAAATTTAAATTACATATCGAGATTTTTTAATTTTTATGTTTGTCGTTATCATGTAAGAAATTGTAAGTTGTAAAAATTACTAAGTTAATTTCGATATATTTACCTAAACAGTGAACAACTAAATAGAAAAAAATATTATGATGATAGTAAACGTGTATTATTGTTATCATGTGTACCTATAATAAGCTACCTATACCTTCAACTCCATAAAAAAGGATATCTTTTAAGCTTTTAACACAGTAAGTGCCATTTAAACTAAAAATAAATAAATGAAAATACTTATATAGAAAAGTCTAAAATAAATATTTACATAAAAATTATAATTAAATATTTACATAAAATTTATTATTCAATCGACTACTTACCTAATAGATTTACAAAATCAAAAATTAAAATAAATTTACCAAGAGAGTAAAATGTGTAGTAAAATTGTAGTTAAAGCAATTGTCAATAATATCTTAAAAGAACAAAATAAAAAGTAACAATTGTAATACTATTTAAAAATTCCTTATTTTTATTTAAAATTTTAAAATTACTTTTAAATGATAACACTCATTTTTTATATCGAAAACATTACCTATATAAATTTAATGTTAATTATTTCATAATCCGATTTTATAATATGCTTTTTACGTATAATACATCATGCATATACTTGTTTACATAAATTTATATTTTACATTATAATATGGAAATAAGCTTCTGTTTGTAGTTTTGACGTTTTGTACTTCATAAATAATTCTGTCATCCTCTACCATATACGTAAAGTCGTAAACTATTAGTGTTTAAAAACAAATTTAGTATAATTTATTAAAAATAATATTCAAGTCATTACATATTAATGTATTCAAACTAGTACTAGGTAAATAACAAAACGTTAATAGATAAAAATAATGTTGTCATTTAATATTATTATAAGTTAATTAAAATATTACAAAAATAATTCGTTTAAATAAGATGTTTTTAAATTTCTGATAATAGAAAATTGAAATATTTTTTTTATAAATTTCGAAAAAATGAATGATTATAAAATTTATAATCTATACATTTATGCATTGACTGATTTTTATATACATCTTAGTGTATCATCTTGTTTGTTTCGCCAATTTCAATTATTTCTATATAATATTTTTAAAAATGAATTATTGTTGATACAATTATTTAAATGTATGTAAACAGTTGAGATGTTATGATTTACAAAAATATTCTTATTAAATTTAAGATGCATATTATCAAAAAATATAAAAACAATTTATTTGAAATATTATTTCCATCTAAGAAAATAATTAACTGTATAAACTCTATAAACATATAGGTATAGTTACGATTATATACATTTTTTATTGTAGTATATTTCTGTCACTGAAATAAACTAATCATTCCAACATTTTAAAATGATTGTTTCACAAATTAAGATAATTGTTAATATTTATTATATTAATAATTATATCTATTTAAAATACAAACCTATAGAAAATGCTGAAATGTCTCAAAATTATTAGTATATCCTTTCTATATTTTTATTTGAAGACAATATTTCAAAACTCTTTAATTTAAACAAATTTTCTATAAATAAAATTAAATATTTATATCACTGATGTACTGTACACAGTGTATGTTATTAAATAGTTTTAAAATGTTAATCGTATACATAATATTATGTATTGCAAAATTATTTCCGTTAAAAAATAATCTCTTACATATTTCTAAACGAGTATGTATACTCGTAAAAGATATAGAATCATTATATCACTAGATATTATCATTATGACTGTATTTTATAAGATTTAGCATATTTTAATGTTTCAAATAAATTATCTATACATATAAATGGCACTTTTTTAAAACATAAATCTCTATAAGTTATATAGTTATGACTTATGAGTTATGATATTACTGTCTTATAAATACGAGTATAATATAATAATTGATTATTTTGAAATCAGATAAAGTGTATAAAATACAGTTTGAATGGCAATGCACTCTATTATTATTACCTGTAAGTACTGACTTTAATTTATAAACTTATAAACTATTATAAGTCATATAATTATGATATGAGAATAATATTTATCTAAACTGTGTTTTTAAACTAATAAGGGTTGTCAACAGATTATAATACTTTTATCATAAAATTTGATATTCTTAGTGAGAATAGATATAAATGGTTTTTTTCTTTTAGTATAAAAACTATAAGCTATATTCGAGCTATAAAAATCTCATAACTTAGAAGCTAAAACTAGTCTTATTTTTAGTACAGCTAAATTTCTATTATGGTAGGTACTTGCATCTTCAAAAATCGTCTGAACTTCAAAAAAATAAGAGCAACAACAAGTATGTTAGTCGTTATCGAATGGACATAAATCAATTACTTTTGTTAGCAAAACCAGTTAAGGATGTAAACAATAGGTTACATTGGTTATATTATTAAAATACTGCTCAATACCATAGGTAAAAATACGAAATTTAAAATAATACTAGTTATGTAAATATTATAAACGCCGTATATTTATGTGTATATGCAACATACTAAATTTAAATGTTAAATATTCTGCAGTTTCAATATGTTGAAGAAGAAATAAATTTTACTGTAAGTACTCAATTTCGGTTTTATTATAAACCTAATATATTATTATTTAAGTATATTATTTATTAGTCATATGTTACAATAAAAATTTTAAATTCAAAAATATACTTTTAAGTTATATCATTACTTTATAATAGGTAATAAATATATTTTTTTATTTAATATTTTTGATGTAAAAAAATATTACATCTTATAAATTAATGTTATAACTTAAAAAGGTTAAAGTATATTATTTGAATTAAAAAATGTACTAAGTTTAATTATGGATAAGCGTCTGAATTAAATATATAAATTTCACATTGTTTAGATACCAAACGATATTTTCAATGATGCAATAAGATGTGAATATAATTATGTAATATAAATATTATTAATGAAAACCGTTTAAGACAGTTTTAGTTGCAATATATTATATAATATAAAATATATGAAAATACAATTATATCGTTGTTAAACACAGCTAGTTATGTTAGATTTGTTATAGTTATAGCTTATAGCATAGTATTAGGGGGAATTGCAAATATACGATGTATTACCAAACGATATGATTACAATAAACAATAACTAATCCGTTTCGATTTCTAATATCGTTTTTAAACCATAATATATTTGAAATTTCGGTAAAATTAACAAACTTCGTTTTAAATTCTATAGGTACTTAGAATAGTACTAGTACCCATAGGTACTTGGATTTATTATTATGTAAATTAATGGAATAATTGTATATTAAATTATAAATCATAAAATTTAAAGAAAAGAACTAGTTTTAAATTTCTAGTTTAACGTATTTGTCCATTTTTTTTTTTTAGTGTTATTCATATTATTGGTCATCTGAGTATATTTTATATTATTATACAATTTCGTTATCCTTCACATTGTTGGTTATTTCAAAATCTATCAGTTATAATTTATGTTTTTATAAATATGACTCAAGTACTCTTTATAGTATTTTCACTAATCTGTCTGCTCATCTTCATTAGAGGCAGCCTCCATGCGTGACGACTAGAAAAGTCGATAAAATTATAAAGAGGATTAAAAAAGTAATAAATGAAGATTGTTATTCTAATTTCATTTTGACAGACTTTCTTTTATTATCTTGTTATAATTTAATAACGAAAAATATTAAATAGCTAATATAATAATATGTTAATTAATTTGTATAATATGAACTTAACTTAAATAAACCTAAACATAATGCTTATCAATGGACACAAATTAATGTAACGTTTACCTTTTATATGATTGACTTAAAAGTAGTTATCAATAATTGTGAATAATAATTGTAAATTCATGTTTACGATTTGTAAACAAACAGAAAACATTTGAAAATAAAAAACATAATTGGTAAGTAAAGGAAGAAAGGAATATAGCCTAATTTTTATTTTTCAATTTATATTACACGATAATTTCGAACAAATTTCAATGTTTTATATATTTAATAATATTATATTATTTAATTTTACAATTTAAAAAAAATTGTAAATTAATTTGTATTACTGAGCATTTTATTTTGTATATTTTTAATTCTAATCGTATTCATGTCCGATTTATTCGATGTGTACCAAACTATAATATTATTAATAACCAATAAATTTTTATCATTGTAAATTTGAATTTCAAATATTTATTACTTTATATTAAATATTTATACACCTTTTTCAGTACTTATATGAGTAAATTGTAAGTAAGCATATGGCTTGTAAGTCTAAGAAATTGCCCTCCTTCGCTATTTGTGATAACGATAAGTTTTAGATCTTTAAATAATAGTGTGATAAACATAAACATCAAATTACGAAATTTGTATATAAATTAATATTTCTTTAACGCTTAAATTGAAATTTTGAATCTTTAATTTAATAAGTCTGTGGACTCCTATTGGCACCCTTATATTTAATTTTGGGAAAAAAATATGTACAGATGTTTTTCGTGAACGTTGTTGAAGTTTTTATTTGAATATCCTCAAAATAATTATTGTGAACACCATGACGCAACTTTGCTTTTGATTTGACTCTACACTTTAACTCTAATAATGACGGGAACCTTATAACAAGCTGAAAAACTCAACAAACAATGAAACAAATGGCACATTTGTCTTGTTATAAGTTCGTCTCGTATAGTCCGGCGGTAGTAATACCGTCTACGTCCGCTATTATTTTTAAACACTCACGAAAAAAAAGGTTAATAAATTGACGATGAGAAACGGTGCACGGGGTAAATGTCCAGAATCGTTTGTATAAGTACATAACATCGTATCATTTCTCATCGCGTGGTAAACAGCGACCACTCTGTCGATATCCTTCGCCGCAGATCGTTTAATCTTCGGCCGACGGCAAACTCGACGCGAACGTTATTACTTATTATTGTTATTATTATTTTGCATGTACCATAACGGTAAACGACCACGGCTAGATCGTCGTTATCGTTGTCGTTGTTCTACATTTTGTCCAGGACGATTATAATAATATATAAATTTAGCCGTGCACAAATATGTATTATATTATTCTCGACCGGATATACCGAGTACAATGCGTAATATTAATACATAACAATTTAACTAGTATCACGTTTATTACTGTATTTACTTGTATAGCTAGGGTAGTGACTTGAACGAAAACTTCGCGATCAGGTCTTACCGAAAAATAATATTTTGATTCCATATAGTCATTCGTGTCGAAGAAAAATAATAAAATATAATTTACACTATTTTTTTTAAAAAAAAAAAAATTAACTAAATTCTAGAATATTATTTTCAAGCATTTTACATTAATTTATATTCTATTAATCAAAAATTTTTTTTTTTTTTTTTTTTTTTTTTTTTTATGTAGGATTATAATAATATCCACATATTATATCTTAAGAATTTATTATTATAATTTACATTATTTTAATATAATCTGCCTAATATTTTGTTTGTTTTATAATATTTTAATGTTTATTTCAATATTATCAATATTATCATCATTTTTTATACAGCATTAAAATTTTAGACAAAAACTACATAAAATGACAATATTTAGTAAATAATTAGAAGTGTGATATTTATTATTCATAAAGAAACATATAGATAACAAAAAGGAATGAGAATGATTTTTATATACTTTAACATTGTCAGTTCAGATTTTTTAATTCAAATGTGAAATATTTTTAGAATAACATTTAGCAGTTATATGTGTTGAAAAGTATTTTCATTTATAAAAGTTTCCCATTATAGGTAGGTACCTAATTGATTCAAAACCACATATTTTTTTATATTGTTTCCTATTATTATTACCAGTAATCAAATATTAACAATATAATGTGGTAATTCAATAGAAATTGATTTTCTATTTTGAGGTTTAATAGTGAATGTTTATTTACAAACAAATGAATCCATGGTTTTAGTATGTATAATATTCATTTAATTAAAGTAGGTATTCTTTATGAAATCGTTTTCATGGATATTTTATTCTTTGTTAATCCACAAAATTTAATTTTAACTTTAAACACCTATAAAAAATAATTTAGAATTGAGATTTTCTTAATATTTTGGAAATACATTTAAATATATTATATATATCAGTATGCTTCAATAAAATTTTCAAACATTTTCCTAAGTTTTTGGCGTTTTTATTAATTTTTATTGTAAAAGTATTAGGAAATAATTAAGGAAATAATAAGAATAGTTGTATCATATGTATGGATTCTAAGATTTTCGTTTAAACTAAAAATATCAAGTCTTATATTTTGTAGAAAAATTAACGTAACGGTTCCAAATATTACCACATATATATAATACATATTTTCATACCTAATAAAATTTTCAAGTCTCTAACTTAAAAATTGCCCGAGTTATCGTAAAATATTGAAATATAATTCGTCAAAATTGTAGTTTTCGTGAAATATACCGTTTTTCATCATTTTTTCTATCGAATAGGGTCAATTTTGAGAAATTTGGCAAATTGCATAAATAAATTACCAACTACATCCACTGTCCAACCGGAAACATATGCTATTCGTGAAAATCGGAGCATTATTGGGGGTAGTAAAAGTGTCTTCAGAGTTCAGACAAATTCGCTTCGCTCAAAATCTAAAATTTATATTACTAAAATATCTCTAAAAGCATAGTAGATATCTATCGCGTAATAAGTTATATATTATGAATTTATGATCTATGTTAATAATCGTCGAGCTATAATAATAGAATACTCGTATGTCTATGGCGTTGGAGTATTATATATTAATTATAATTTCTATACAATTTTTCAATGTTTTGTTTTTATTTATTTCATCGTTTAACGGTTTTAATTAATTTTTTTAAATGAAGTTAAATTTAAATGTGCAACATATAGGGGGACCCCAGAGCAAATTTTTTTCGAAATTTATACTTAAACTTTTTTATATACAAAATATTTTCGATAGTTAAATGTAAAATATAATAATATAATTTTTTTCGAACACATTTAATTATATTTATTATGGTAAAATTTTTTTTTTGTCCGTATATAAAACTTAAATGTGCAACATATAGGGGACCCCCGCGCAAATTTTTTTTCTAAATTCTATACTTAAACTTTTTTATATACAAAATATTTTGGATAGTTAAATGTAAAATATAATATTATAATTTATTTTTATTTAGTTGCATAACGAGTACAATAATAATATATTATATTTAGACGTTTAGATGGTAAATAGTAAAACCAACTAAAAGAAAGTATTTATTTAAAATAGATGCAAAACATAAGTCATTATAATATCGTGATAAATAAAATCCAATTTCTTTCAACTACACACGAATATCTATTGAAATATTTATAGTAATTTGTATATTACAAAAAAAAAAAAAAAAAAAAAAAAAATATTTACAGAGAAAACGAATGTTGTACGTTTTGTCGAACACACTAAAGCGAACGTGTCAATACTAATCTCGTATATACTTATACTCAGTGATAATAATGTAATAATAATGTATTAATAATTATATATAAGAGTCAACATCCACGTATAACCTTATTAATCCCCTCTCCCCTTAACCTTAACTTAACCTAATCTAACCCCGTTCGAATTTCGCCATTTCAGAAAATACGCATTTCATACAATAATATTATATTTATGCATAAAAGAATATTATAATTATTACCTATTATTATTTATATTAAAATAATGTAACGTAAACAAAAAGAAAGTATAGACGTGAAATCAATATTATACGACTATAGAATTATAGAATAAAAAATAATGTTCACAACTCACAATACCACAAATTTTGTATATTGGATGTTTTTGATTTTGTTCTAAGACGATTATCTTATTAAAACGTCATTATTTTTCAAGTGCGATTAAGATACATTATAAGAACAACAACTAATATACGATTTTTCGTCGCCGTTAAGCACTCAAAACAAGTATGACAATTTTCACGGATCGTCAACGCTTTTGTCGAATG
Organism: Tetraneura akinire; assembly: GCA_021307375.1. Classification (NCBI taxonomy): domain Eukaryota; kingdom Metazoa; phylum Arthropoda; class Insecta; order Hemiptera; family Aphididae; genus Tetraneura; species Tetraneura akinire. Next base: position 6,135 of record JAIUCT010009464.1, on the reverse strand, counting down.
TACATCACACACAAACACATAAACATCGTCGCACTTAATTAGGTTCCGAATAATAATAATTATTATTATTATGACAATGTTAGGTAGTATTATTATAAATATTATAATAATAGTACCTGCAAAGTGGTAATTAGGTTCGTAGTTCGTATACGTACGACGACCGTGCTTACTAGAAGAAATAGTAAAATGTAGTATAATAAATATTATTTAATTACAGTGGCGGATCTAGAGGTCATCCAAGGGGGCGAATTTTAAAAATATTTATTTCTTTAAAAGTATTAGATTCTGAGCGAAGCGAAGAATGTATTGGTTTTACAACGATGTGTCTTTTTTTTTTATGTCTGAAGACACTTTTACTACCCCAAAATAATGCTTCGATTTCACGAATAGCATATAGCAAAGTGGATGTAGTTGGTACTTTATTTAGGTCATTTTTCGAATTTTTCAAAATTGACCCCATGCGAAAGAAAAAACAACGAAAATACGGTATTTTTCACGAAAACTGAAATTTCGACGAATTCGATTTCAATACTTCACGATAACTCACGCAATTTTGAAGTTAGAGTCTTTTTTAAATTTAAATTTTTATAATTTAAAACTTATTTAAATAGTAACAATAATAATATATTCTATCTATAATTTATGATTACTCTATCTTAAATCATGATTCTATACCTCATTAAGATCAATAAAACATAAAAAACCTAGGTCTAATGGGGGGCGATCACCCGATCGCCCCTTCAAATCCGCCACTTTATAAATAACAATTATTATTATAATTTAACGATTTAAAAAGTTGTTTTAATTACTTTTATATAGGTAATTCATTCATATTATTCATTGTAATGTTTATGAAAAATTTTCGATCGATTTTAAGTAATTTTCTAATTTGATGTTTTAATTAACAATTGAATACAATTACAGTAATTTATAACTTGTTCACTGTCGAATTATTGAACATAATCATTTATTATTTTGGTAAAATTTTTAATTATAAAAATTAAATAAGAATGTTTTATTAAGAAAATTTGTACGTTTATTTATTAATATACATCTTACATCATACATGTTAATACAAAAAATATTTATTCCATGTTTATAATATATTACAAAATAGGAAAAACATTATAAACAATTTTATGTTAAATTAACATCAAAATAATAAAACAAAAATACATAATCAATTAATCAAATTCATTTATAAATCTTTAAATTAATGTGTTTTACTATTATAGCCTTATACTCGTAGGTTTGCTACAATGTCATTAAACGCCTGTTTTCTTTTTCTGTAATTCGCATATTCATTTTTGTATGTTACAAATTTGCAATTGGGTTATATCCCATTTTATATATTTTTCCTAAATAACGATGTAAATATTAACTAAATTATGTTATAAAAATGTACATTGTATAGAAAAAGCCACACCAAAATATTATTTAACTATATTATATTCTATTACACACGCTATTGTGCAATATAGATTGTCAGGGGACAGGGGTTGTCAAACAGTTGATCGCGAACAAATTCAAAGTTAAACTTTTTTTTTTTTTTGAATAAAATTTTTAAACATTTATTAATAAGCCACAACTTAAAATTTCCGATAAATCTAATATTTATAAATAAATACTTAAAAATTTAAATTTTATGAAAAAACGAAAATTATATTTTCATAGTAGATCATTACCAAAAGAAAATTAGACACCATTATAATATAATATAAAGTTTTACAAACAGACAAAACATATCTATTATATTATATCGTACAATATTGAGATAAAAAAAAAAAAAAGAAAGTTAATACAAATACAAATATTAATTTGTAATGACGAAGTATTCTTCGACTGTCTTTATGATTTTAGAATTTTTTATTTGACAGAATCTATTATAGACTAGGTACCTCCTATATGCTATATAATACGAGTAATAGTTATCTAGTTATCTCCTTATACAAAAAAATATAAAATATTTCATTTAAATTAATATTATATTAAAAGTAAATTGTTGGCATGAAAAATGAAATTTTTTTTTAATTTTTGATTTTGAAGAAAATTACCGAATAATTGAATAAATTACTCAAATTGAAGTACATTAACTAGATAAATTATCTACCAAATATCTGACATATCGTATTCCAATCCTAATAAAATGCAGTTTTCACAAACACAAAATAATAAAAATTAAAAATAAAGGTATAAAAATATACATTTTTCGTTACATTCAGAATTTAAAATATTTTACAAAATATATTTAATGAAATTAAAATATCATTTTTTTTAGAAATAATTTAGTTAATAGGCTCCTGTTTAACCAAAAAAAAATTCACCAACCTTCCGAAGTCCGGAAAAGCCCGCTTTTTTGAAATATTTATCATTATTTTAATATTTCGTTCACTAACCATATACAGACATACTGTAAAATACTAAAATAATATATTTTTTAATATAAAAATAATCATTGAATTAGTTTGTTAAAATTGTATAATATATATAAAATAAAAAATTTGAGTATAATAAACTAATAAATTTATAATTGAAAAAATAAAATGTCACCAAATCAGTGCATGTATTATATAATCATCGTTAGTGTAACTAACTGTTTCATCTATGCGGTCTTATTCGCAACACGATCATCATTATGCGGTTGTTTAATCGAAAAACCACAAAATTGTTTTCATGCCGATGTGTTTTAACTGTGGAAAACTGGAAACTATTAACTAATGATGAATAATTATGTAAACTCTAATTTAAAATTTAACATTGACAAAAGAGGGGATTCGTTTGTAAACATACTTATACAAAGGAGACAAATATTATAAGGTATATGATCCAAAAAGTTCAGATATTTATTATAATAATATTATTATAATTTTAGATTTTGAGCGAAGCAAAATATCAAAAATGTTTTGGTTTTACAATGATGTGACGTGTGTGAAGTTGGCCCTCCGACTTTATGGTAACCCGTTCAAACCTATGCCAATATTTTGCAAGTTAATTGCAACTAATTGCAAGTTGGTTTTTAGAATTTGCAAGTGCATATTTTGGTCAAAAATTTAAAAAAACCAAGGAAGGGCCAACTTCACGCAGCCCTTCCACTTTTTCCTATCCGGTCGAAAATGGTACCCACGGATCAGTCTCGATTTAGAATTATATTATAATATATAATTTTACTGTAGAAGTTGCAAAAATGAGACATCTTCAAGGTTTATTTTTTGATTTAAAAAATTAAAATAATAAAAAAAAAAAGTAGAATTTTGGTAATTTAGTTATTTCTATTACAAATATTTAAATGGAGTATGATAGTACCTATTTTTTGTTAATTTTTAAAATAATTAATAACTATCTACAAAAGTTTTTAATTCTTATTTTTTTTTTTTAATAGTTATATTAACTAGTAATCATTGATTTTAATTATATTAAAATGACTGTTATGTATCTCAATTCTCAACCTGAAGCTTTTCAACTTATATAGTACGAGTATATAGTATATTCACTATAGCAGTGCCGGCGCTATGATTTGCGAGGTCCTGTATGTGCAAATTATAAACGTGAAGTCCCGAACCTAAATCCGAATTATTTATTATATTTTATTCGCAGATATACATATTTCAAATTTTTTTATTAAATACTAGTATTTTATATTTTCGTCGTACTATATAAGTTAAAAAGCTTCAGGTTGAGAATTGAGATACGTAACAGTCCTTTTAGTATAATATTAAAAATCAATGATTACTAGTTAATATAACTATTAAAAAAAAAAAAAAATAAGAATTAAAAACTTTTGTATATTATAGTTATTAATTATTTTAAAAATTAACAAAAAATAGGTACTATCATACTCCATTTAAATATGTATAATAGAAATAACTAAATTACCAAAATTCTACTTTGATGTAACAACGATTTATCATTGCATTCGAATGTTAATCAAAATTCAACACTATCCTCTTTACACTAGTATCTCTTCCCTTGGTATTTGTTTGTTAACCATGCCGAAAACACTCGACACAATCGATTGCAGGCCATCAATGAACACGACGTTTATTTTCGAGTAAAAATAAAATAAACACTATGCGGTACCTATTTGAAACGGACGCCCAATATTATACATTGGATTTGGGGTGTAATGAAACAAAACGTAAACGTTCTGAATGAACGATTGCGATATTTAACTGTAAAAATGTTATACGTATATATATTATATTCTATATTTAGAATAACAATGCCAACTTATGCTCATCCGGTTCCGTCTATTTATCGTACTAAATATTATGATTATAAAATGTATACATAATATTATGGTGTTTTGATATTTACGAATTGTAAAGATTTCATGGCTCCACAAACACGCGCGGAGAGGAGAAACGCCGTGTCTAATAACGTGAATTTAATACGATATATGTAATGGGAAATGTAATATAACTATTATACCGATACGAACGTTTGTGAATACGAAAGTCGTATATTATACGATTGTGTACTTGACGACAATGTAAAACGCTTTGAACGAAACACACATCGACTGACGATACAATAAAATAATAATAATTGTGGTACTGTACATCGCATTACAATTTAGTAATATTTATATTAGACGTGTAACAATGAATTTAAAAAAAAAAAAATATAATTTATTATACTATTTTATCTTTTCACAAATACACGTTGCGACTCGATTTAAATTTCAAATATTTTACTTAATATATTATGCTCGATAAAAAAGAAAAATTCGATATTATATTATTATATAGCCGTTAAGAAAATCTAAAATTGTAATTTTCTCTAAATTAAACGTCCATACTCTCACGTAGTGATTGTTGTACATAGTATAGGTAATTGCAGGAGACTGTAACATTACACGTTATGGAAAAAATAGTGTAATATATTTTTACTAAGCCTACTAAAAAATAAAAAAAATAAAAAAAAAATCAACTGATTTTGATAAGACCAAGTTTATGAGTGTCGTTCGATATTTAACTTTATATTCGTAGATCGTAGACATAACAAAACATATAAAATTTAAAAGTGTGTACATTGTGATAATAATAATAATACTGATAATCTAGTTAATCGGTGAATTGGAAAAAAAAGTTTTAACCACTAATAGGTATACTTTCTTGTGGGTGTGTGGGTTTCAGAATACGACAAAATAAATGAACCGTTACGCGTGAACGAGACATTATCATTTTTATTTTTTTGCTTAACCCGTTATGCATACTCGACGGTATGAACCAAAACCATACACTAATTGCATTCGAAATTTTTACGTAATTAACATAGAAATATTATACCGAATAATAACTAAAATTAATTTTTATAAAAAAAATAGAAAATAAAATAATATATAAATTATTAAACTACTTCAAATATTTAAATATTACTCGTTTGAAAAGGAAAATTATCTGTATGTAGATTTAATTGATTTTAATTATGATGTAATCACGAATACCGTTATATAAATATTTTATCTGTTATTTATAAATACTATTAATTTATTTATTTATTATTTATTATCCATTATATTCTAGTCATTTTATAGAACTGTAACTGATATTCGTATAATAATAAAAAAACTGTCTGTCTGTGATCCTTATTTTTCTGTTAAGACATAATTTCTAACTGTAAATGTATATTTTAAGGTTACTAAATTATACACAAGTCGAGTGAATACCATAAACACAAATAATTTCTAATTTAGTATAATTTCGACAAATATTAAAAAAAAAATATATATATATTAATTTATATTCATCACTAAATCGAGATATGAAGTAGGTATTCGTAAAGACATTTATTTCTATAATATAATTCCTCGGGCTGTTTCTTTTAAGCCGTCGAATTCCGAGTAAACGAATAAAAATAGAAGACGTGAAAGCTGGTCCGGAAATAAATATATATGTATTTTGTGAATAGAATTTTTGGATTTTGAATTACGCGTTTATTGTGAGGCTCCAAATATTGGATTAAAATTATTATACACATTGACCCAAATAGAGTACCGCGAGATCATCCATCAAAAGTTTTGTTTGTGGAAAAGACATGAGAAAAATAAAACGTGATGGCGCTTCTGGCACGGCCACGTCATATAAATAAAAAAAAAAAAAAAAACCATTACCGACATCTTCCTCATTACATATT
>JAIUCT010009459.1:0-14345 GCA_021307375.1 Tetraneura akinire | reverse complement strand
TAATAATAATAATAATAATAATAATAATAATAATAATAATAATAATATGTGACCCTGTGTCTAACGACAACGACGGTCGCTTTATTATCATACATGGATTACATTTTTATACGCACCGATCCTTTTATTACAATGCGCTCCATTTATTTAAAATAAAATAAAGAGCACCCGAACAAACAGACACACCATTAATGACATATTTTGTCAAGTCAGAAACCGAACCTATTCGTTAAACTTGTACACATTATAAAATAATATTATATTTATATTACATTCGGTCATGCCGGTATAATATTATATTATAATAAAAATTATACCGCGGTCAAAGAAAGCGCTTTGTTTCCGTTTAAAACACGTCGGGGAGATCAGTGATGTGGTATCCGCACCGTCAGATGATTAATACTTTTATTATTATTATTAAAATCTATAATATAATATTTAGATTGGGTCATTAAACGTAATAAAAATTATTAACGCATCTATTAAACAATAATACAATATTAAAATACAGCACTATTATAGGAGAAAAGTGAGGAACACCTTCGGAAGATTGTTCAAAACGAGTACTCGAGAAAACGCGTGATTATATTATTATTCCATTGCTCTTTTGAAACGTAGGTGAATTATTTTTAATAAAGTAATAAAGTATTATCGCAAACATAATATATTATATAAAACGTGAAATTCACACATTTAACTCTTTGAAGCATGGTGGTTAGTGGTATTAACCACCTATTTTCTTTGATTTTTGCATGGTGGTTTCGACTGTTACCACCTCGAAAAAATATTTTATCTTTTATACATCTAGTGATTAGGAAATTTTACCTTCGCAATTAGTTACTAATTATACCTTTCTTTTAGTTTATAATTAGTTTTATTCATCAAACTGTTTGCGTATTGTGTTTTCCCATATAATACCCATTGTTATCGATATGTATGTTTATTATCACCGTTTTATAACTTAAATATGATATTTTTGTCTAAAATTTTATTGACACGTGTATTATCAAATAAATTTACTATTTATATTGGTATTTATCACTTAACCATAATAATTAACAAGAAAATTATTATTTTGTGGTGGTTATCAACAGTTACCACCATGCAAAATATGCATAACACGTCAATGCCTCAATGGATAGATAAGTATTGATAATACTATATTAGTCGATTGAATTTTAACATTTATAGAAAGTTGTCTAGGATATTTCTAATATTTTAATTCTTTTATAATACTTACTATTGATAATGTCTAATGAAATATAATTATCACAAAAATAAGTTACATATTATTTAGAAGAAGACTTTCCTTCGAGTTCTGACATCGAAAATGATGATGATTTGTTCCTAAATTTGTATGTTTTGTGTGGAATATATATTTTTGAATATATCAATTAGTTATATTAATATATTTTATAAATTAATATTTTCAGATGGTTGATTATTGAATAAATTGAAGTAAATTTATGAAAAAAGTTGTATTTTTATTTTTAATATGATAAACATATTATTATATAAATAATAGTAGTTGTTTATGTATATATATTATTATTAATTATATTTCAAAATAAATTTCTAATAAAAGTGAATGAGTTTTAAAAAAAAATTAAGTTGTTATTATTTGCATGGTGGTTAGTATAGGTGACCACCATTAAAACTTAAATAACTTTGTATAAAAAATAAATTTTATTAAAATAATGGTACTTAGAACATTTATTAGTGCAGAACTATAAATATATGGTATAAAATAAAAAATTTTTTTTTCAAGAAGTTGCTGTGCATTTGAGGGATACATATTTAATTATGGCCTGTGCTTCAAAGAGTTAAAACGACACAATAATAAAAAGGAGAGATATGATGTATTATAATTTAAATTTAAATTTAAATTTAATCGACCATTTTTAAACGGGATTGACGAAATATCAGTAATATTTAAACAACGTTAATAATAATAGCCAAAAATAAACATTGGTCGTCTTTTTGCGATAGTCGGTTTGCACGGGTGGCATTGTATATTTGGAGTTATTTTTAACGGAAAATTACCGAAATAATAAATAATTACTGCCGGTTGCCGGGAATATTACCATTATTCAGAAACACAATTTTAATGATTCCACGTTAATGCTGTTGGAAGCGGCTATTTATTAAGGAGTCATGTATAGGCAATATTATAATTTTTTCTCGTTACGCAGTGTGTTTGTGTGAAACGTAAATGATCATTAGTGCGAGTAGATGCGTCATCAAAGATTGTATAGTATACTGGAAATACCTATACGGGTTAGAAAATACACTAACGGTCACATGCGCATGCACATGTCATTAATGGACTACTGAAATTATATTTGATCTGAATAACTGTTTAAAAGCACCAAAAGCGGAAGAAAAATTAGCATAGTTTGGCTTTGGATTATCCAATTTTAATTTTGTAAACATATTTGAATTCGTATCTCTCTTTTCTACGTTATGTAGGAAATCGATTTTGAATATTATATCTGGATCGTTCAATATAACATATTATAAGTTTACTGATTTTTCTAATTTTAATTTGTATATTAAAAATACATAAAATAAAAAAAATAAAAAACTATTTCCTACATAACATAGAAAAAAGGTTCACAAGTTCAAATATTTTTTCAAAATTAAAATTGAACAATTGAAAGGGTCTTAATTTTTCTTTTGCTTATTGATCTAAATGCATGAAAATAATATCGACTTCCAACAGCCTTAATATTATTTCGCGGCAAAATTTTTTTTGTTTTTCTTGGTTTTTCAATTAATATTATTTATATAATTATGCGTTAATTTATTATTTATATTATTACTGGGTACTATTGATAATAATTGAATACGTCAAGTCAAATTTTTAACTGCCACAACAATAATAATATTAGCCAAACCAACTACAGTCTGCGGTTACCACGTGGTATTTTTATTATTTTTATCACTGCACATAATGTAACTTTTTGAACAACAATAACATCCGTGGCAAAAGTGTGTCGCTTTTAATAATAGTTACTCTTATTAATTATTAATACGTATAAAAAACGGACAATCTCGTTCTATCTCCGCGATATAATTAACTCGAGTCCTAGGAATTTTATATTTTTAATTGTTTGTTCCAAAAAACATAAAAAAAAAAAATGCCGTTTTCCTGGCATATTATTACGGTTAACGTATATAATAATGTGACATTGTCATGAAAGTGGGTATATGTGATTAAGAACAAGTGCGGATTTATTCGCTAAAAATACAATTTTTATTTTTCGTTAATTTTTTTTAAATATTTATTTTTTATTTTTACTAGACTTAAGAATTTAAGATCATTCAGCAAATTAAACACAACAGGGGACACTTGACAACTACCGCGTCGCACAAGACAATTAAAAATAGTTTCATCTAAATATACGGTTGGTTCATTGCACGTCCGAATATACATTTTAAATAAAAAGAGATAAAAAAAAGGGATGTATAATGATTATAAAATAAAAATACTAAATACATAACGTAGAGAAAAAAAACATTAATTTGGTAATAGAAACCTTTTAGTTTCGAATTTTTTAATCGGATACTACTCGTAAATCACTAAAATAGCAAAATAGAAAACGATTGGTTGTTTCACGAGAGCATACCAGAAGTATTCTTGAACGGATCATATTTTCACGTTAACCGTAAACCATCAGAATTATAACACTGTAATAATATTGAAAAGCAAAATAATATTCCAAAAATTTTAAATCACCCGATTAGAATAGTTTAATATTAATAATAATTATTAGGTTAGAATCGAAATAGTAACTAGGCATCTAGGAAATACTAATATAAAATAATTTATTATAATTATTTACAATTTTTCATGTAAACGACGATTGAATATGATTATAAATTTATAATGAAATATTGTAAAAATAATTAATATGTTAAATGCTAATTTTAAACGGTACGTATTTATTTATATCTCTTAGTTATAGTTATATAGTAAATAATTATACGAAGAAAAACAAATTTCAATTTTACAAAATAAATTCTGAGAAAATTTTAAGTCATTTCATTAGAACAAATAATTGACCAGAAAAAACAATGAGAATACGTGTATTTTTCAAGACTAAACAACAAAATATTGGAACTACGTACGACGATAATAATAATTATTGGTCGTTTACTCGACGATTACGACCGTTTGGAAATCGTTTCACAGTGAACCTGCATGGGGGCGCGCTTTCAACCTTGAGCAAAACAGGAATAATTGTGCGAGACAAAATACCTATTTCCAAGAAAATCAAAGTCAAAGGATAATAATGTACTGAATTAGAATTTCGTGGAATATAAATGCAAATAAAATTAAAGAATAATAATTATTTTAATATAATATACAAATGTCCAATACACAAATTTTCTTTATGTATTTATATACATAAATGTATATACATATATCACTTTGCACCCGATGTTAGTGATAAGGATAACGATAAGATAGTTTAGTATTATTTGGTCGATATATTTCAAAAACACTTTTCGCCGCATTTAACATTATATAAAACAAAAAAAAAAAAGTATAATAATAATATTTATAATAGGAATATGAAAAAATGGCTTTTATAATATTTGCTGGGTAATTCAATACATATTTTTAAATTTCGATTGAATTGTCAAATAAATTAAAATTTGAACATTTTAAATGGGTATTGTAAAAGCCCGAAGGAACTCGGCTATTGTTTTAAGAAGACATTAATATAATAATAGAACACAATTCGCTATTTTAGATTTATTACAATAAAATCAATGGCCACACGTTGAACGTCGTTATTTACAATTTACACGACAACACGTTGTATATTATGATAGCAATAGGTACGAGCAACAAATTGCGCAGAGCTGATGAATGGAGTTAAACGAAAGAAATTCGCCAGTTACTATTTTTATTACGCCATTCGAGAAAAAAATATATACCATGTGTAATAATATTATATTCTAATGTGTACAAACGTGTATTATAAATTTATAATGTTATAAAAAAACTATATAAAATAAATTTCGAGAAACGTAATCGCGCGCGAGTTGGTTTGTAAAACATATTATTATTATTTTATTATTATTACATTATTCGTAGTTTTCGTAAGTTTATCATAAAAAACGGCATTTGATGTTTCATATTATTATATATTATGTTATATATATCTATCTATTTTTTATTTTATTTTTTTATTCTCGTCGAGATACCAACGATATACACGCGGACGTATCATGTTAATGAGATTAAACGACCCGTCGAGAAAATCGTTTGAAACTGGGCACACGCGGATTTACAAATTTGTTCTGGTTTTTTAATTTTTTTACACATAAATATTATTTTTTTATTTAATTTTTCATTACTTAGCGGTACATTTACCGCATAAGACGAGTATAATATTATTATACGTATGCGTATACCGGAAATTCGTTAATACGGTTTTTTCTTCTTTTCTTTCTTTCTTTTTTTTTTTTTTTTTTTTTGTGATCCCGCTAAACGGTTTCGGTCAGACTGAGAAATACGTATATAAAATTATTATATATAACATTACGTATTATTATAATATAATACTATCGCGAATTACTGAGGAAATTTCACAAATCGAAAAATAAAAACCGCGTAGGTACGTTTATAATAGTTTAGATTTAGACTATATACATATTGTTATTATACCCTATATAATATAATACCGATACGAAAATATAATAATAATAATATAATATTAAACATTTTGAAAACTCAATACATTTACATTCCAGTTTTTTAAATGGAATTTTCTTCGGAGGAACGCGAGCGCGAATGCCATTTATATACAATTGGCCTATTTTGAGATTGTTTAATCCTCGCGGTAACCGCAACCGCCAAGTAGTTCAAATGTTCGCGTCCAACTGGAGAGCGGTAGTGGTAGGGTGGTCGAAAACATCAAAGTGTAAAAATCGCGACACTTTTACGTATAAACGCGTTGTAAGGGTCCATTGCCGTCGCGGTGTGCAATGAAGGGAATATTATTATAGTCTTTATTAATGTATATTGTATATATAAAAACATATTTAATAGACAGTGCAAGAGAGAAATATATTGCGTATAAAATATTATGTATACACACGTCTGAGCTGAACACATCAAAGCGAAAACGGTCGCGAACGGACGAATAATTAGATATATTATACGCGTTATGATATTATCATATAATTTATTATAAGATAGAAAAATATATGATTATATTGTTGATATTGTTGTGTACGATTGATTGAGCTCTGGCCAAACGGAAAAATGAACGGATGAAACGATAAAATCGACGAATACAATAAAAAATAAATAGGTAAAATACTACCATGTATATACACGACAAACGAGAAATAATTTTATACGGCGAATGAATTTTTATAATATGTATATTGAAAAAATTGTCGCGCTAATTTAATATATTTTATAATAACATTATATTATATACTTATGGAATAAAAAGCGTATTTCATGAAAATTATGAAATAAATTTATATTTTGTTATTTGTACGTTTAATCCAACGATATTACCTAATCTATAATATTATAGTGTGTCAAAAATGGCAAAACTCTTTTATAAAAGTATACCTAAAGAGTTTGGAATTTTTTTTTTTCGTCCCGCCAATAATAACATAACTTTATTGTACCTACTTACAGTTTGATTATTTTATCGAATATACAAGTAAAATTATTACAATATTCTTCTATTTTCTTAATTATACATATTATGACATTATGTTAAATGTTATGCATATACTTTTAAAATATATTCAAGATTGTGCACTATATTATGTCACGAAAACAAAGTTTAGAGTTGGATCGTAATTAGACTAAAAATTATATTTTGTAATCAACGCACTATAATATTATAATAATATAATGTAATGTCTGTAATTTTAATATTTAGAGTAGAAAAAAAACAGGTGGAATTAAATCGGAGAACGAATCGCAATCTACCGATTGACCACGGTTTTATGATATAACACGGCCGAATAAGCGTGTAAACGCGTGTGTGAGAGAGAGAAAAAATACGAATAAAAATTCTTCGACAATATCTTTGCGGTCCGGTTTCTGTTCGAAAACATATTTTATATCAGCTATTATACATGTTTATCTTCATATTTACTACGTATTATAACTCGCAAAATTTTTAAGAAATTCAAAATATCAATTAACGACAATTTTTGACTTACCGGAACGACTATTGTGCGTGGAACAGACGACACCAACCGGCAACATTGCCATTTGAAAACATTAATTATATTATAATGATGATGATGCAGGTAGTTAACAGGTACACGAATAAAATGAAAAAGTCGCGATGAGAAAAAATATAAACTTTAAAAACGTTCGCTAATTATAATTATTACTATTATTATACCTAGGTATATTATTATTATCTACGACACAGTATTACACCTAGGTATACCGAACAGACGTGATTAAAATTTGTGAGAGAGAAAAAACTATTCGAGTGAATCGCGGCGCGAAACAAAACCCAAAAATTTCGTTCGTGTGGGCGGCCGTCAGATACGCGAATAATACGCGGACGGACGAGCAAACGTGTCGTGCGCGTGTACACACAGTACAAACGCGTGACGTACACTGACTAACTGGCTGGCGACCGCCACTGTGCCGGCGGCGCGTTGTTGTCGTCGTACGCGCGCCCGAGGGATGGCGGGCGGGGTGGCAGTTGGCGCGCGCGCGGGTGTCCGCGGTGGTGGTGCCGCCACTCATCGGTACGCGGTGGTGCGCCGTGCGCGCGGGCGCTAGTGTGGGTGCGTACGCGCGCGCGAGACGACGGACGTTTTGACGAGCACCGCTGCCGCCCATCGCGGCGGTGGCGATTTCCGTGCACGCCGACCGCCACCCCCCCGGAACCTACAGCGATCAACGGATGGTGCGCGCGCGGTGCGAAGGGGGGTGGCCCACACCTTTTGTCTCGGGCGAATCAAAAGGTTGGAAAACAAAGAACCGCTGCCGAGACGGTCCGCAGGCATGCGCCCCGGCCATTGTTACGATCCGCCGCCGCCACCGCGACCGCGATGACGGTGACGACGACGACGACGGTCCGGCCCGGCCACCTCCTACTATAATATCGACGCAGCCACCGTGCAACTCGCTCGTGCTATTATATTATTTATTATTATGATTATGATTATTATTATTATGATTATGATTATTATTATTATTATTATTATTATTATTATTATTATAACTCATTCTATTTTTTGTCCGCGATATTGTATAGACATGCGCATAACAAATTAAAATAACCATAATGATATCGGTATCGGTTGTCCATAATAATGATTTTATATATACCTATACCTACCTATTTTTTTAACATTTTAACCCGTTACTGGTATAAAGAGTATTTAATTTTAATTGTTATTATTATTATTATTAGAAAATAGTATGTGTAATGTGTATAGTGATTTTCAACCCTTTAACGTATTTTAAAAGTGTCACTATTTCACTAATGGATACGAAACGTTTAATTACCGCGGTTTTTTTACATATACATTTGTTTACACGAGTGGATGAGAGGGCGATCAAAAGTATTGTGCGATATACAATAACGATACTTCTTCAATGTTATATTTCCATAATATCACGTTTGTGGTATGAGTTTCTATAATCACTCTGTATTTTATTAGGTTAGATTTCTTTTGTTTTTCATACAAATATAATAATTGAAAAATATATCAAATTATATTATCAAAAGGTAAAATTCCAAATATAATTAATTTACCTAGGTATATTATAGATGAAATATCATTGTTAAGAAAAATTAAATATCGAAGTATTTTATTTTTATAACATGGAATAAATTATGACTTATGAGATCTGTTATACCAAATATATTAAATTATTGATTTCTGATTTCGTAATAACTATTTATTATATATAAATAAATATATATAAATAGGTAAATTATAAAACGTTACATCATTTACGTATAATATAATATTATATATGTAATATAAAAATATAAATATACTCAGAATGAACGAAATTTCATGTTAGAGAATTATGTTTCAATGCCATTTTTATATTTATTTTTGTGACGTGAAATTATGATCACCCTGTATTCATAATCACGTAACTAAGTACTATTTACATTATACCACATTATTTTTATTTTTTTAAATTATTATTATTATTATATTGTTACACATAATTATGTTATAGACGAGTATATCGTTTGAATATCCTACAGATCTACAGTACATAATATATATTATTTTGTGACCACTCCTTAACGCGTTTGCACTTTCTATCACAAACTCAATATTTTTATCATCCATGCACATCTACACATGTCATATTATTATTATTATTATCTAATATACACCGACAGTTCACTTTACGTATTAGACGAGCATATTGAAACATAATTTAAGTATATATAATTCGCTTGTACCTATGTAGTATATAGGTATATATATATATATATATATGTTTAGTTTAAGTATATAACCTAACCGACGACCAATAGCGTCATATAATATATAATAATATTATAATATTAGTGTGTTGTTGTTTCGTACGACCGACCAATCAACCAATTATATTATACACCGCGACCGCGGTATACTCATTAACGTATTTAAATATAATATTATACCTACTTTCTATACGTTAAACACGCATACAAGCACAATATGCATATTAAAGGTAACCTGCAGTTACCGTGTATTACCACTATATATAACCTATATCAGTACCCACAGTACCTATACATATTAATTTATTATATTCTACACGTGTTTGGTCGAAAACTTGTTTCGACCGTCACTATATAGGTACATAGTGTGATATCGCATCCACGATAAACTTTAACGATTTTTAGATTAATATTATGTAGATTATATCTAAAGGTAGGCTTGTTTAGATAACTTCAGATTTTATTTTACCACCATGTGATTACGCGAACAATATTAATATATGGATACATTCATAATAATAATACGTCTAACTATTTACAATATATGTCGAAATAAATATAGTTATTACGAGTAATTAATTATCGATCCACATTCCAAGTTGCAAAATGATTTTATTTTCAATCAATCAATTATACACGCGGTTTGTGTATAATAACTATATTATTATTATAATTTACATTTTCTTAACAGTGACGTTTCAGTTGCAAAAAGAAAAAAAAATCGAAATAATTAATAATTAATTATTGATATATAGATTTTATAATACACGAGTAGTATTATGTATTGGTAACTATATATATTGTAGTATAAAATTACTATATATTGTATCATAGTAGGTATTTCTTTTGCATATATTATATAATTAATTTCGTTTTATACGTTGCATATTTTACATTATTCTAATAATATAAAAATTATTTACCTAAACATATAATATTATATTGTATATTTATTGTGTAATTCTCGTCATTTTTATAAAGTGAAATTCTGAACGTTCTGTATATAATATAAAATATATTAATATAAATATTGCATTTATTGAATATTATCGAAATGTAATATATTATTATAAACCTATATATAGGCATTATATTAGATTAAATAATAAATTATGTATACGACGATGTCCGCGTTTTTCTGTTATTATTTTATATACGACCGCACATAATCTATTATATAAAAAATCTATTATGTAAAAAAAATAAAAATTAATTCGTTTAATATCATACATATACATTATACAGTCGCGTGTAAGTACGAACGGTTAAAAAAATGTGTTTGTTGGTCGAAATGTTCATACATAATATATAAGATTACAATGTCATTGACAATAAACAAAAGACGAGTATGTGTGTTGTGTACCTATTATATATAATACGTTTTAAAAGAAACATTATTAATATTACGCAATTGATATGACGATAAAAAAATATTCCAGAGAAAAAAAACGCCACGAAGATAAGCAAAATGTGTCGGACAATATACACATACACACATATATATACATAGATTTAACACGAATGTGTAACGGACTTATGTCCTGTAAAATAACATTATATACATTTTAGAATGTGAATTTGTTTGAGGAGGACAGAAATCTTCGATGCACTTGTCCCTTATAATATATTATGTTATCATATTTCGCACGTGTAGGTATATACAATATATACATAATAATATACGGGATCCGATAAAAAAAACCTCCAGTATTTCAAAAGGCAGTCGCATGCAAACAATGATACAGAATAAATTGTTTTTTCTATTTTTTAATTACACGTATCGTATACTATTTTATATCAAATACAATTTTTTACTTAGTTTCAACATTATTATGTCCGTTAAATGGTATATCCTCTATTATTGACATATTCCCGATGCCTTTCCAAGAAGTGGTTCATATCACTCTTCGCGTCATTTCCGGAGTAATGACAGCCACTACCATGGGCGATTGCGCCTCATTAAGTGCTTGCAGGGACGTTGGACGATTATTGTACACTTGCCCAGTTGCCCCCAAAGAATTTAAAATCTCTGCAAGATGATAAATCGGGTGACTTTAGGGGTCAGGCGATGTCTTCTCGCAAAGATATAAAGAAGACGTCCAGGAAACATATACTTTTTCAAAATTTCTATAGTGAAGTGTGTACTGTTGCTCTATCTTGTTGGAACCAGGACAAATAACACGTACACTATTATCTATCGATATACGCACAAAATACGAGAGGTTTCTTTTCCCGACCTGTATATATTACATTACAAACTTTTGAAAAAAATATTATTCGAAATTATTCATTGCAGAGATCAGTCGTCGCCAGTTATAATGCATGTATAGGTACGTATATATTTTATATTGACCTGCAGTATAATGGATGACGGCAAAAATCAATAATAATAATAATATTATGTTTTGGGCTTATTAATTATTATATAGTACGCCTATATATAAAATATATATATATATATATATATAAGTATATTAACTTTACTAACTGTAATTTGTATATCGTTTAATATTTAAATAAAATATTACGATCACGTTTTCGCTGCGAATAAACCACATATAAGTATTAAGTATATATATATATATATATATACTTAATGTACGCATATAATTATACTATAATAATTATAATAAAATTATGTAATAATAATATATAGTAATGATGAAAGATCAGCGAAAAATAATATCAGATTATATATGATGTGTATGGATATGGGCGGAGGAGAGCGAGCTGAATTCATCTGCAAATTAGATGTTTCTATAAACGTCTCGCGTGTTCAATGAACTAATTATTTTCGTCTAGGTATTCTATACAGGAGAATAATAATATAATAATGGAGGTACTTATTGCAGAATCTCAAGGTCTTCAGAAATATTATACACAATTTTTCATAAGTATAGATATATCTATATGTAAAACATACATATATGTGTATAATACATATTCATAATAAAATGAGGTTTGAACAATGAACATAATATATATTATACTTTTTAGTTCAGATGATGTGATTTTTCAGGATTTGTTTTTATTATGGATATGGAATATAACTAAGTATAATATATGTACATTATATAGTATATATAATATATAGAATATAATCATGCGGTGAAGTATATACGCAGGTAAAGGGTTATTGGATTATAATAATAACCGCTCATCGCCCAAAATTTCATCAATATTTTTAATTTTTTCCATAATATATCAATTCATATTTAATGTTCATTATACGAGTATACATATTATATATTATATTATAAATATAATAATATTTTTTTTTTTATTTGCCTAATAATAAACGGGAGCGGCGGAGGGAGACAATTACGTCAAAATAATAATAATAATTTTATATTATTCTGCAGTAAAATTTTTATAATATGTTTTGTTTTTGTAATTTAGAAGATATGTCTATATATATATATATATATATATTTCCATAAAATAATTTACCTATTCTTTGTATGATGGATATTATGTGTATATAGGTTTATAACAAATTATAGCAAATACTGCAGCCCCTGAATCTTTTTTTGGGCTGCTAATTATTAAATTTTATCGTTGATAAATTAAATTTTCATAGGTACTTGAATTACATTACATTTGTAATAAAATTTATTTTAATCAATGGCATATATTTTAAACAAAAATAATAATTGTGATACTTAATTAATTAATGCAATTATAGGCCGGATTTCTTGGAAAATCTGGCCGAATTTGATTTCTGCCGCATCTGAATTCATAATCTGCACACGCTTATTATGACCAATAGTAAAACCAAGTAAACCAAGTAGGTATACGAGTATATACCTGAATTTGCATTTTATTTATTATCGACCAACACAATAATATAATTTACGGGAAAATCAAAGGATTCGATTTATATATATATAATATTATTGTATCATTGCAATACATTACGCAATTATATTAAAAAAAAAAAATAATAATATGTGAAGAGGAAGGCGGTCATCGTATAATATAAAGATTGTGACGAGTTCCAATTAAAATAAATAAGCGCGGCGTGCCGGCGTTATAATAATGAATTGAACGGAGGAAAAATAAATACATTTTTCCCAGGTCTCGGGCGACGACGACGGTTTGGCAGAAAACTTAGACTACACTGTGTGCGCGGGCTCGTATTTATTATTATAATTTTTTCCCTCCTTCACCCGTGCTCTGATGATCCTCATCGCTATGCGTTTATTATTATTATTATTATTATTATTATTATTATTATTATGATTATTATGATTATTATTTATGAAATATGATTAAATGAGTCGCTTTCACAATATATAAACGGCGGTCCTTGTTATTACTTTGTACAGCTGCCATACCGAATCGGTTGGCCCATATGACGTTTGTTTGTTTTGCGCGCGTCCATAAAGACTACGCGCATATATAATATTATATGGTCGTACGCGCGAAACTTAAAATATCCACGTCCAGAAATATATCAAAAGCAATTAAACCAAAATTGTTATCATATATTAAATAAAAAAAAAAGTAAAGAAAAAAGAACGAACGAGTCTATAATACAAACTCAACGGTATAATATATCTGTGTGTGTAAGAAAATATACGTAATAGTATTTTATCGATACGCAAATTAAAACGAATAATACATATATGATATTAAGTTAAATAAGATAAATCGAATGAAATAATAAAAAAAAAAAAGTCTTGGAAGAATATATAAGACATTCTTTTTTTTTTTTTTAATAAAAAATTGAATATAAATTATTATATATAAACATTATAAGAGATTATACCTATGTTATTCGAATCCGCCATGTGTATATAACTCGTATAATATTATATTACGTTATGTATAAAATAATAATAATAATAATAATAATAATAATAATAATAATAATAATAA
>JAIUCT010009458.1:0-14344 GCA_021307375.1 Tetraneura akinire | reverse complement strand
TAATAATAATAATAATAATAATAATAATAATAATAATAATAATAATATGTGACCCTGTGTCTAACGACAACGACGGTCGCTTTATTATCATACATGGATTACATTTTTATACGCACCGATCCTTTTATTACAATGCGCTCCATTTATTTAAAATAAAATAAAGAGCACCCGAACAAACAGACACACCATTAATGACATATTTTGTCAAGTCAGAAACCGAACCTATTCGTTAAACTTGTACACATTATAAAATAATATTATATTTATATTACATTCGGTCATGCCGGTATAATATTATATTATAATAAAAATTATACCGCGGTCAAAGAAAGCGCTTTGTTTCCGTTTAAAACACGTCGGGGAGATCAGTGATGTGGTATCCGCACCGTCAGATGATTAATACTTTTATTATTATTATTAAAATCTATAATATAATATTTAGATTGGGTCATTAAACGTAATAAAAATTATTAACGCATCTATTAAACAATAATACAATATTAAAATACAGCACTATTATAGGAGAAAAGTGAGGAACACCTTCGGAAGATTGTTCAAAACGAGTACTCGAGAAAACGCGTGATTATATTATTATTCCATTGCTCTTTTGAAACGTAGGTGAATTATTTTTAATAAAGTAATAAAGTATTATCGCAAACATAATATATTATATAAAACGTGAAATTCACACATTTAACTCTTTGAAGCATGGTGGTTAGTGGTATTAACCACCTATTTTCTTTGATTTTTGCATGGTGGTTTCGACTGTTACCACCTCGAAAAAATATTTTATCTTTTATACATCTAGTGATTAGGAAATTTTACCTTCGCAATTAGTTACTAATTATACCTTTCTTTTAGTTTATAATTAGTTTTATTCATCAAACTGTTTGCGTATTGTGTTTTCCCATATAATACCCATTGTTATCGATATGTATGTTTATTATCACCGTTTTATAACTTAAATATGATATTTTTGTCTAAAATTTTATTGACACGTGTATTATCAAATAAATTTACTATTTATATTGGTATTTATCACTTAACCATAATAATTAACAAGAAAATTATTATTTTGTGGTGGTTATCAACAGTTACCACCATGCAAAATATGCATAACACGTCAATGCCTCAATGGATAGATAAGTATTGATAATACTATATTAGTCGATTGAATTTTAACATTTATAGAAAGTTGTCTAGGATATTTCTAATATTTTAATTCTTTTATAATACTTACTATTGATAATGTCTAATGAAATATAATTATCACAAAAATAAGTTACATATTATTTAGAAGAAGACTTTCCTTCGAGTTCTGACATCGAAAATGATGATGATTTGTTCCTAAATTTGTATGTTTTGTGTGGAATATATATTTTTGAATATATCAATTAGTTATATTAATATATTTTATAAATTAATATTTTCAGATGGTTGATTATTGAATAAATTGAAGTAAATTTATGAAAAAAGTTGTATTTTTATTTTTAATATGATAAACATATTATTATATAAATAATAGTAGTTGTTTATGTATATATATTATTATTAATTATATTTCAAAATAAATTTCTAATAAAAGTGAATGAGTTTTAAAAAAAAATTAAGTTGTTATTATTTGCATGGTGGTTAGTATAGGTGACCACCATTAAAACTTAAATAACTTTGTATAAAAAATAAATTTTATTAAAATAATGGTACTTAGAACATTTATTAGTGCAGAACTATAAATATATGGTATAAAATAAAAAATTTTTTTTTCAAGAAGTTGCTGTGCATTTGAGGGATACATATTTAATTATGGCCTGTGCTTCAAAGAGTTAAAACGACACAATAATAAAAAGGAGAGATATGATGTATTATAATTTAAATTTAAATTTAAATTTAATCGACCATTTTTAAACGGGATTGACGAAATATCAGTAATATTTAAACAACGTTAATAATAATAGCCAAAAATAAACATTGGTCGTCTTTTTGCGATAGTCGGTTTGCACGGGTGGCATTGTATATTTGGAGTTATTTTTAACGGAAAATTACCGAAATAATAAATAATTACTGCCGGTTGCCGGGAATATTACCATTATTCAGAAACACAATTTTAATGATTCCACGTTAATGCTGTTGGAAGCGGCTATTTATTAAGGAGTCATGTATAGGCAATATTATAATTTTTTCTCGTTACGCAGTGTGTTTGTGTGAAACGTAAATGATCATTAGTGCGAGTAGATGCGTCATCAAAGATTGTATAGTATACTGGAAATACCTATACGGGTTAGAAAATACACTAACGGTCACATGCGCATGCACATGTCATTAATGGACTACTGAAATTATATTTGATCTGAATAACTGTTTAAAAGCACCAAAAGCGGAAGAAAAATTAGCATAGTTTGGCTTTGGATTATCCAATTTTAATTTTGTAAACATATTTGAATTCGTATCTCTCTTTTCTACGTTATGTAGGAAATCGATTTTGAATATTATATCTGGATCGTTCAATATAACATATTATAAGTTTACTGATTTTTCTAATTTTAATTTGTATATTAAAAATACATAAAATAAAAAAAATAAAAAACTATTTCCTACATAACATAGAAAAAAGGTTCACAAGTTCAAATATTTTTTCAAAATTAAAATTGAACAATTGAAAGGGTCTTAATTTTTCTTTTGCTTATTGATCTAAATGCATGAAAATAATATCGACTTCCAACAGCCTTAATATTATTTCGCGGCAAAATTTTTTTTGTTTTTCTTGGTTTTTCAATTAATATTATTTATATAATTATGCGTTAATTTATTATTTATATTATTACTGGGTACTATTGATAATAATTGAATACGTCAAGTCAAATTTTTAACTGCCACAACAATAATAATATTAGCCAAACCAACTACAGTCTGCGGTTACCACGTGGTATTTTTATTATTTTTATCACTGCACATAATGTAACTTTTTGAACAACAATAACATCCGTGGCAAAAGTGTGTCGCTTTTAATAATAGTTACTCTTATTAATTATTAATACGTATAAAAAACGGACAATCTCGTTCTATCTCCGCGATATAATTAACTCGAGTCCTAGGAATTTTATATTTTTAATTGTTTGTTCCAAAAAACATAAAAAAAAAAAATGCCGTTTTCCTGGCATATTATTACGGTTAACGTATATAATAATGTGACATTGTCATGAAAGTGGGTATATGTGATTAAGAACAAGTGCGGATTTATTCGCTAAAAATACAATTTTTATTTTTCGTTAATTTTTTTTAAATATTTATTTTTTATTTTTACTAGACTTAAGAATTTAAGATCATTCAGCAAATTAAACACAACAGGGGACACTTGACAACTACCGCGTCGCACAAGACAATTAAAAATAGTTTCATCTAAATATACGGTTGGTTCATTGCACGTCCGAATATACATTTTAAATAAAAAGAGATAAAAAAAAGGGATGTATAATGATTATAAAATAAAAATACTAAATACATAACGTAGAGAAAAAAAACATTAATTTGGTAATAGAAACCTTTTAGTTTCGAATTTTTTAATCGGATACTACTCGTAAATCACTAAAATAGCAAAATAGAAAACGATTGGTTGTTTCACGAGAGCATACCAGAAGTATTCTTGAACGGATCATATTTTCACGTTAACCGTAAACCATCAGAATTATAACACTGTAATAATATTGAAAAGCAAAATAATATTCCAAAAATTTTAAATCACCCGATTAGAATAGTTTAATATTAATAATAATTATTAGGTTAGAATCGAAATAGTAACTAGGCATCTAGGAAATACTAATATAAAATAATTTATTATAATTATTTACAATTTTTCATGTAAACGACGATTGAATATGATTATAAATTTATAATGAAATATTGTAAAAATAATTAATATGTTAAATGCTAATTTTAAACGGTACGTATTTATTTATATCTCTTAGTTATAGTTATATAGTAAATAATTATACGAAGAAAAACAAATTTCAATTTTACAAAATAAATTCTGAGAAAATTTTAAGTCATTTCATTAGAACAAATAATTGACCAGAAAAAACAATGAGAATACGTGTATTTTTCAAGACTAAACAACAAAATATTGGAACTACGTACGACGATAATAATAATTATTGGTCGTTTACTCGACGATTACGACCGTTTGGAAATCGTTTCACAGTGAACCTGCATGGGGGCGCGCTTTCAACCTTGAGCAAAACAGGAATAATTGTGCGAGACAAAATACCTATTTCCAAGAAAATCAAAGTCAAAGGATAATAATGTACTGAATTAGAATTTCGTGGAATATAAATGCAAATAAAATTAAAGAATAATAATTATTTTAATATAATATACAAATGTCCAATACACAAATTTTCTTTATGTATTTATATACATAAATGTATATACATATATCACTTTGCACCCGATGTTAGTGATAAGGATAACGATAAGATAGTTTAGTATTATTTGGTCGATATATTTCAAAAACACTTTTCGCCGCATTTAACATTATATAAAACAAAAAAAAAAAAGTATAATAATAATATTTATAATAGGAATATGAAAAAATGGCTTTTATAATATTTGCTGGGTAATTCAATACATATTTTTAAATTTCGATTGAATTGTCAAATAAATTAAAATTTGAACATTTTAAATGGGTATTGTAAAAGCCCGAAGGAACTCGGCTATTGTTTTAAGAAGACATTAATATAATAATAGAACACAATTCGCTATTTTAGATTTATTACAATAAAATCAATGGCCACACGTTGAACGTCGTTATTTACAATTTACACGACAACACGTTGTATATTATGATAGCAATAGGTACGAGCAACAAATTGCGCAGAGCTGATGAATGGAGTTAAACGAAAGAAATTCGCCAGTTACTATTTTTATTACGCCATTCGAGAAAAAAATATATACCATGTGTAATAATATTATATTCTAATGTGTACAAACGTGTATTATAAATTTATAATGTTATAAAAAAACTATATAAAATAAATTTCGAGAAACGTAATCGCGCGCGAGTTGGTTTGTAAAACATATTATTATTATTTTATTATTATTACATTATTCGTAGTTTTCGTAAGTTTATCATAAAAAACGGCATTTGATGTTTCATATTATTATATATTATGTTATATATATCTATCTATTTTTTATTTTATTTTTTTATTCTCGTCGAGATACCAACGATATACACGCGGACGTATCATGTTAATGAGATTAAACGACCCGTCGAGAAAATCGTTTGAAACTGGGCACACGCGGATTTACAAATTTGTTCTGGTTTTTTAATTTTTTTACACATAAATATTATTTTTTTATTTAATTTTTCATTACTTAGCGGTACATTTACCGCATAAGACGAGTATAATATTATTATACGTATGCGTATACCGGAAATTCGTTAATACGGTTTTTTCTTCTTTTCTTTCTTTCTTTTTTTTTTTTTTTTTTTTGTGATCCCGCTAAACGGTTTCGGTCAGACTGAGAAATACGTATATAAAATTATTATATATAACATTACGTATTATTATAATATAATACTATCGCGAATTACTGAGGAAATTTCACAAATCGAAAAATAAAAACCGCGTAGGTACGTTTATAATAGTTTAGATTTAGACTATATACATATTGTTATTATACCCTATATAATATAATACCGATACGAAAATATAATAATAATAATATAATATTAAACATTTTGAAAACTCAATACATTTACATTCCAGTTTTTTAAATGGAATTTTCTTCGGAGGAACGCGAGCGCGAATGCCATTTATATACAATTGGCCTATTTTGAGATTGTTTAATCCTCGCGGTAACCGCAACCGCCAAGTAGTTCAAATGTTCGCGTCCAACTGGAGAGCGGTAGTGGTAGGGTGGTCGAAAACATCAAAGTGTAAAAATCGCGACACTTTTACGTATAAACGCGTTGTAAGGGTCCATTGCCGTCGCGGTGTGCAATGAAGGGAATATTATTATAGTCTTTATTAATGTATATTGTATATATAAAAACATATTTAATAGACAGTGCAAGAGAGAAATATATTGCGTATAAAATATTATGTATACACACGTCTGAGCTGAACACATCAAAGCGAAAACGGTCGCGAACGGACGAATAATTAGATATATTATACGCGTTATGATATTATCATATAATTTATTATAAGATAGAAAAATATATGATTATATTGTTGATATTGTTGTGTACGATTGATTGAGCTCTGGCCAAACGGAAAAATGAACGGATGAAACGATAAAATCGACGAATACAATAAAAAATAAATAGGTAAAATACTACCATGTATATACACGACAAACGAGAAATAATTTTATACGGCGAATGAATTTTTATAATATGTATATTGAAAAAATTGTCGCGCTAATTTAATATATTTTATAATAACATTATATTATATACTTATGGAATAAAAAGCGTATTTCATGAAAATTATGAAATAAATTTATATTTTGTTATTTGTACGTTTAATCCAACGATATTACCTAATCTATAATATTATAGTGTGTCAAAAATGGCAAAACTCTTTTATAAAAGTATACCTAAAGAGTTTGGAATTTTTTTTTTTCGTCCCGCCAATAATAACATAACTTTATTGTACCTACTTACAGTTTGATTATTTTATCGAATATACAAGTAAAATTATTACAATATTCTTCTATTTTCTTAATTATACATATTATGACATTATGTTAAATGTTATGCATATACTTTTAAAATATATTCAAGATTGTGCACTATATTATGTCACGAAAACAAAGTTTAGAGTTGGATCGTAATTAGACTAAAAATTATATTTTGTAATCAACGCACTATAATATTATAATAATATAATGTAATGTCTGTAATTTTAATATTTAGAGTAGAAAAAAAACAGGTGGAATTAAATCGGAGAACGAATCGCAATCTACCGATTGACCACGGTTTTATGATATAACACGGCCGAATAAGCGTGTAAACGCGTGTGTGAGAGAGAGAAAAAATACGAATAAAAATTCTTCGACAATATCTTTGCGGTCCGGTTTCTGTTCGAAAACATATTTTATATCAGCTATTATACATGTTTATCTTCATATTTACTACGTATTATAACTCGCAAAATTTTTAAGAAATTCAAAATATCAATTAACGACAATTTTTGACTTACCGGAACGACTATTGTGCGTGGAACAGACGACACCAACCGGCAACATTGCCATTTGAAAACATTAATTATATTATAATGATGATGATGCAGGTAGTTAACAGGTACACGAATAAAATGAAAAAGTCGCGATGAGAAAAAATATAAACTTTAAAAACGTTCGCTAATTATAATTATTACTATTATTATACCTAGGTATATTATTATTATCTACGACACAGTATTACACCTAGGTATACCGAACAGACGTGATTAAAATTTGTGAGAGAGAAAAAACTATTCGAGTGAATCGCGGCGCGAAACAAAACCCAAAAATTTCGTTCGTGTGGGCGGCCGTCAGATACGCGAATAATACGCGGACGGACGAGCAAACGTGTCGTGCGCGTGTACACACAGTACAAACGCGTGACGTACACTGACTAACTGGCTGGCGACCGCCACTGTGCCGGCGGCGCGTTGTTGTCGTCGTACGCGCGCCCGAGGGATGGCGGGCGGGGTGGCAGTTGGCGCGCGCGCGGGTGTCCGCGGTGGTGGTGCCGCCACTCATCGGTACGCGGTGGTGCGCCGTGCGCGCGGGCGCTAGTGTGGGTGCGTACGCGCGCGCGAGACGACGGACGTTTTGACGAGCACCGCTGCCGCCCATCGCGGCGGTGGCGATTTCCGTGCACGCCGACCGCCACCCCCCCCGGAACCTACAGCGATCAACGGATGGTGCGCGCGCGGTGCGAAGGGGGGTGGCCCACACCTTTTGTCTCGGGCGAATCAAAAGGTTGGAAAACAAAGAACCGCTGCCGAGACGGTCCGCAGGCATGCGCCCCGGCCATTGTTACGATCCGCCGCCGCCACCGCGACCGCGATGACGGTGACGACGACGACGACGGTCCGGCCCGGCCACCTCCTACTATAATATCGACGCAGCCACCGTGCAACTCGCTCGTGCTATTATATTATTTATTATTATGATTATGATTATTATTATTATGATTATGATTATTATTATTATTATTATTATTATTATTATTATTATAACTCATTCTATTTTTTGTCCGCGATATTGTATAGACATGCGCATAACAAATTAAAATAACCATAATGATATCGGTATCGGTTGTCCATAATAATGATTTTATATATACCTATACCTACCTATTTTTTTAACATTTTAACCCGTTACTGGTATAAAGAGTATTTAATTTTAATTGTTATTATTATTATTATTAGAAAATAGTATGTGTAATGTGTATAGTGATTTTCAACCCTTTAACGTATTTTAAAAGTGTCACTATTTCACTAATGGATACGAAACGTTTAATTACCGCGGTTTTTTTACATATACATTTGTTTACACGAGTGGATGAGAGGGCGATCAAAAGTATTGTGCGATATACAATAACGATACTTCTTCAATGTTATATTTCCATAATATCACGTTTGTGGTATGAGTTTCTATAATCACTCTGTATTTTATTAGGTTAGATTTCTTTTGTTTTTCATACAAATATAATAATTGAAAAATATATCAAATTATATTATCAAAAGGTAAAATTCCAAATATAATTAATTTACCTAGGTATATTATAGATGAAATATCATTGTTAAGAAAAATTAAATATCGAAGTATTTTATTTTTATAACATGGAATAAATTATGACTTATGAGATCTGTTATACCAAATATATTAAATTATTGATTTCTGATTTCGTAATAACTATTTATTATATATAAATAAATATATATAAATAGGTAAATTATAAAACGTTACATCATTTACGTATAATATAATATTATATATGTAATATAAAAATATAAATATACTCAGAATGAACGAAATTTCATGTTAGAGAATTATGTTTCAATGCCATTTTTATATTTATTTTTGTGACGTGAAATTATGATCACCCTGTATTCATAATCACGTAACTAAGTACTATTTACATTATACCACATTATTTTTATTTTTTTAAATTATTATTATTATTATATTGTTACACATAATTATGTTATAGACGAGTATATCGTTTGAATATCCTACAGATCTACAGTACATAATATATATTATTTTGTGACCACTCCTTAACGCGTTTGCACTTTCTATCACAAACTCAATATTTTTATCATCCATGCACATCTACACATGTCATATTATTATTATTATTATCTAATATACACCGACAGTTCACTTTACGTATTAGACGAGCATATTGAAACATAATTTAAGTATATATAATTCGCTTGTACCTATGTAGTATATAGGTATATATATATATATATATATGTTTAGTTTAAGTATATAACCTAACCGACGACCAATAGCGTCATATAATATATAATAATATTATAATATTAGTGTGTTGTTGTTTCGTACGACCGACCAATCAACCAATTATATTATACACCGCGACCGCGGTATACTCATTAACGTATTTAAATATAATATTATACCTACTTTCTATACGTTAAACACGCATACAAGCACAATATGCATATTAAAGGTAACCTGCAGTTACCGTGTATTACCACTATATATAACCTATATCAGTACCCACAGTACCTATACATATTAATTTATTATATTCTACACGTGTTTGGTCGAAAACTTGTTTCGACCGTCACTATATAGGTACATAGTGTGATATCGCATCCACGATAAACTTTAACGATTTTTAGATTAATATTATGTAGATTATATCTAAAGGTAGGCTTGTTTAGATAACTTCAGATTTTATTTTACCACCATGTGATTACGCGAACAATATTAATATATGGATACATTCATAATAATAATACGTCTAACTATTTACAATATATGTCGAAATAAATATAGTTATTACGAGTAATTAATTATCGATCCACATTCCAAGTTGCAAAATGATTTTATTTTCAATCAATCAATTATACACGCGGTTTGTGTATAATAACTATATTATTATTATAATTTACATTTTCTTAACAGTGACGTTTCAGTTGCAAAAAGAAAAAAAAATCGAAATAATTAATAATTAATTATTGATATATAGATTTTATAATACACGAGTAGTATTATGTATTGGTAACTATATATATTGTAGTATAAAATTACTATATATTGTATCATAGTAGGTATTTCTTTTGCATATATTATATAATTAATTTCGTTTTATACGTTGCATATTTTACATTATTCTAATAATATAAAAATTATTTACCTAAACATATAATATTATATTGTATATTTATTGTGTAATTCTCGTCATTTTTATAAAGTGAAATTCTGAACGTTCTGTATATAATATAAAATATATTAATATAAATATTGCATTTATTGAATATTATCGAAATGTAATATATTATTATAAACCTATATATAGGCATTATATTAGATTAAATAATAAATTATGTATACGACGATGTCCGCGTTTTTCTGTTATTATTTTATATACGACCGCACATAATCTATTATATAAAAAATCTATTATGTAAAAAAAATAAAAATTAATTCGTTTAATATCATACATATACATTATACAGTCGCGTGTAAGTACGAACGGTTAAAAAAATGTGTTTGTTGGTCGAAATGTTCATACATAATATATAAGATTACAATGTCATTGACAATAAACAAAAGACGAGTATGTGTGTTGTGTACCTATTATATATAATACGTTTTAAAAGAAACATTATTAATATTACGCAATTGATATGACGATAAAAAAATATTCCAGAGAAAAAAAACGCCACGAAGATAAGCAAAATGTGTCGGACAATATACACATACACACATATATATACATAGATTTAACACGAATGTGTAACGGACTTATGTCCTGTAAAATAACATTATATACATTTTAGAATGTGAATTTGTTTGAGGAGGACAGAAATCTTCGATGCACTTGTCCCTTATAATATATTATGTTATCATATTTCGCACGTGTAGGTATATACAATATATACATAATAATATACGGGATCCGATAAAAAAAACCTCCAGTATTTCAAAAGGCAGTCGCATGCAAACAATGATACAGAATAAATTGTTTTTTCTATTTTTTAATTACACGTATCGTATACTATTTTATATCAAATACAATTTTTTACTTAGTTTCAACATTATTATGTCCGTTAAATGGTATATCCTCTATTATTGACATATTCCCGATGCCTTTCCAAGAAGTGGTTCATATCACTCTTCGCGTCATTTCCGGAGTAATGACAGCCACTACCATGGGCGATTGCGCCTCATTAAGTGCTTGCAGGGACGTTGGACGATTATTGTACACTTGCCCAGTTGCCCCCAAAGAATTTAAAATCTCTGCAAGATGATAAATCGGGTGACTTTAGGGGTCAGGCGATGTCTTCTCGCAAAGATATAAAGAAGACGTCCAGGAAACATATACTTTTTCAAAATTTCTATAGTGAAGTGTGTACTGTTGCTCTATCTTGTTGGAACCAGGACAAATAACACGTACACTATTATCTATCGATATACGCACAAAATACGAGAGGTTTCTTTTCCCGACCTGTATATATTACATTACAAACTTTTGAAAAAAATATTATTCGAAATTATTCATTGCAGAGATCAGTCGTCGCCAGTTATAATGCATGTATAGGTACGTATATATTTTATATTGACCTGCAGTATAATGGATGACGGCAAAAATCAATAATAATAATAATATTATGTTTTGGGCTTATTAATTATTATATAGTACGCCTATATATAAAATATATATATATATATATATATAAGTATATTAACTTTACTAACTGTAATTTGTATATCGTTTAATATTTAAATAAAATATTACGATCACGTTTTCGCTGCGAATAAACCACATATAAGTATTAAGTATATATATATATATATATATACTTAATGTACGCATATAATTATACTATAATAATTATAATAAAATTATGTAATAATAATATATAGTAATGATGAAAGATCAGCGAAAAATAATATCAGATTATATATGATGTGTATGGATATGGGCGGAGGAGAGCGAGCTGAATTCATCTGCAAATTAGATGTTTCTATAAACGTCTCGCGTGTTCAATGAACTAATTATTTTCGTCTAGGTATTCTATACAGGAGAATAATAATATAATAATGGAGGTACTTATTGCAGAATCTCAAGGTCTTCAGAAATATTATACACAATTTTTCATAAGTATAGATATATCTATATGTAAAACATACATATATGTGTATAATACATATTCATAATAAAATGAGGTTTGAACAATGAACATAATATATATTATACTTTTTAGTTCAGATGATGTGATTTTTCAGGATTTGTTTTTATTATGGATATGGAATATAACTAAGTATAATATATGTACATTATATAGTATATATAATATATAGAATATAATCATGCGGTGAAGTATATACGCAGGTAAAGGGTTATTGGATTATAATAATAACCGCTCATCGCCCAAAATTTCATCAATATTTTTAATTTTTTCCATAATATATCAATTCATATTTAATGTTCATTATACGAGTATACATATTATATATTATATTATAAATATAATAATATTTTTTTTTTTATTTGCCTAATAATAAACGGGAGCGGCGGAGGGAGACAATTACGTCAAAATAATAATAATAATTTTATATTATTCTGCAGTAAAATTTTTATAATATGTTTTGTTTTTGTAATTTAGAAGATATGTCTATATATATATATATATATATTTCCATAAAATAATTTACCTATTCTTTGTATGATGGATATTATGTGTATATAGGTTTATAACAAATTATAGCAAATACTGCAGCCCCTGAATCTTTTTTTGGGCTGCTAATTATTAAATTTTATCGTTGATAAATTAAATTTTCATAGGTACTTGAATTACATTACATTTGTAATAAAATTTATTTTAATCAATGGCATATATTTTAAACAAAAATAATAATTGTGATACTTAATTAATTAATGCAATTATAGGCCGGATTTCTTGGAAAATCTGGCCGAATTTGATTTCTGCCGCATCTGAATTCATAATCTGCACACGCTTATTATGACCAATAGTAAAACCAAGTAAACCAAGTAGGTATACGAGTATATACCTGAATTTGCATTTTATTTATTATCGACCAACACAATAATATAATTTACGGGAAAATCAAAGGATTCGATTTATATATATATAATATTATTGTATCATTGCAATACATTACGCAATTATATTAAAAAAAAAAAATAATAATATGTGAAGAGGAAGGCGGTCATCGTATAATATAAAGATTGTGACGAGTTCCAATTAAAATAAATAAGCGCGGCGTGCCGGCGTTATAATAATGAATTGAACGGAGGAAAAATAAATACATTTTTCCCAGGTCTCGGGCGACGACGACGGTTTGGCAGAAAACTTAGACTACACTGTGTGCGCGGGCTCGTATTTATTATTATAATTTTTTCCCTCCTTCACCCGTGCTCTGATGATCCTCATCGCTATGCGTTTATTATTATTATTATTATTATTATTATTATTATTATTATGATTATTATGATTATTATTTATGAAATATGATTAAATGAGTCGCTTTCACAATATATAAACGGCGGTCCTTGTTATTACTTTGTACAGCTGCCATACCGAATCGGTTGGCCCATATGACGTTTGTTTGTTTTGCGCGCGTCCATAAAGACTACGCGCATATATAATATTATATGGTCGTACGCGCGAAACTTAAAATATCCACGTCCAGAAATATATCAAAAGCAATTAAACCAAAATTGTTATCATATATTAAATAAAAAAAAAAGTAAAGAAAAAAGAACGAACGAGTCTATAATACAAACTCAACGGTATAATATATCTGTGTGTGTAAGAAAATATACGTAATAGTATTTTATCGATACGCAAATTAAAACGAATAATACATATATGATATTAAGTTAAATAAGATAAATCGAATGAAATAATAAAAAAAAAAAAGTCTTGGAAGAATATATAAGACATTCTTTTTTTTTTTTTTTAATAAAAAATTGAATATAAATTATTATATATAAACATTATAAGAGATTATACCTATGTTATTCGAATCCGCCATGTGTATATAACTCGTATAATATTATATTACGTTATGTATAAAATAATAATAATAATAATAATAATAATAATAATAATAATAATAATAA
>JAIUCT010009457.1:0-17100 GCA_021307375.1 Tetraneura akinire | reverse complement strand
AATAATAATAATAATAATAATAATAATAATAATAATAATAATAATAAACGATGACCCTCACACCTTGTAAATATAATTTTTTTCCCTTCAATCCTTCTTTCTGCGCGAGCACAATAATTTTATGTTATAATACGTATATGTACTATTCATGCTCGAGTATATAAATATAATATGTAAGTACTTACCCGAAGAGACCTCGTTGCCCTCATAACATATAATAAATACAATTTAATAATAAAATAAGACGATTACACACACACACCCATACACTGGATGATTTTTTAACTGCGATTATAATAATAATATTATAATATATATCGTTGTTATAATAATGGCATGTTCTTTGTAAAACGCTTTTTTTATTTTTCTCTCTTCTTACGAAATTACCAATAATTAATCTGTATTGTTTTCTCGTATCTATGACAATGGACGACACCGTCACAAGGTTTTCGCTCTCACATTATCGCTCATTATTAATGTATTATTATATGTTTTATTATTACAATGTTTCGTCACCGATAAAAACACAAATCGTCGTTTTACAATTTTCATATTATTATTATTACATTGTATAACGGACCGAGACAGTTTTTAATTCGTCGCTATTTCATGGTAATGGACATTATTATAATAATTATAAAATTATATGTTATCCGCTTATGAGTTAAATTTTCGTTATAGTTACCTAAAGATACTCATGAATTTCTTTTCCATTTCCGCATTCACGTTTTCGATACAGGATATAAAATATTATACAATTATAATATTATTTTGTATATTTTTACGAAGTTCTTAATTCGAATAAAAAATCTAGTTATCATTACAATGTATGTAACAAACGTAATATTGTAATTTCCAAAATTATTTTTACCTCCAGCCGATTTTCGTGCACGAAATTAAATTACGTCAATATGTATATATGTATAGTATGAGTATTATAATATTATTATATTACATACAATATACGTGCAAAAGACCGTATTTATTATATTATGCATAAATGAGAAGGGGGACTTTGATCGTAAATTGAAATTTGCCAATACGCGTTATATAATAAGTCGAAGGCGGTTTTTCACGAAAAGGCTAAGACGACACAGGAAATAGACGTCATTTCCCGTGCATGCACATAAGTCTTGCAACAGCAAGCGTCTGAACAAGCGCATCGCGCACGATAATTACAATAATTAATATTTAGCAATATTCACAATATATGCTGCAAATATACCTATAATATTATAAATACAGCGTACATAATATTATATGATGGTGATTTATATTGAAGTCATTTCTATACGATATTATTGCGACAGGAAAAGCGCATTATACATAACTGGTATACGAATATTTAACCCTTTCTCATCGACGCGTTCGTTGGTGAAATAACGATGTTCTCTGGGAGAATTCGTAATTTAATTTTTTAAAGATTATTATTATCGTAATATTAGGTACATAGTGTCCATTAAACGCAAATATTTAAATGATGCTTAGATTGAAATTTCAATTTAAAAAAAAAAATTTCTTATAGGTAGTTCGGATTCGGTAAACTCGGAATATAACATTCAGATAGCTTAATAATAGGTATATATATATTATATTTATATTCTTTGGAATACTTTAGACTTTTTTTTTAGTACGTCGTGTATAATCTTTGCAGAAGAGATAAAATGTACATAATATTTTTGAACGCGTATTGCATATATACATAGTTGTATTTTGATTTTATGATTTTTCGAGCGCTGGTATAAATCGTTCAACGAACTATTGTTGTTCGTGTAATATAATATAAAATATAAAATAAAATAATATATCCGAATGGGGAAATATATGTTTACACGTTAATGGCCGTTGCATTAAAAATTTCCTGAGTTGTTTAAACCGTTCCCGTGTATACGATTGTATAAAATAAAAAAGTCGAAAAAAAAACGCTATGTTATGTAAACAATGTATCCTTGCGGTCGCGGCGTGTGTCGTCCACGTGCGGTTCAACGAACCGTTTATTTTATGTACTGAATGAATTTTAAAGAGAACCACGGTATAAAAACAACAAAAATCCTCCCTATATATATGTATTTATCATCCCAATGATATACAGAGTGTCTCTAAAAGATCTGACGAATTCGTATAATATAGTATATATATAATAAAATACGTATATATAGGTACCTACGTCGTTCAACTAAAACGCGCGATTTCGCTTTGATGACTATCGAGGTTATTTTTATTTTTTTCCATAACAAAAATGGTACTTTACAATATTTCGTTTCATTTCATGAAAATAATACTACATCGTATCAATTATGACTATAGATGTTTGGTAAATTCGTACGTAACTTAACTGTTATCAAATTAAAGTGTACCACAAATAGATCAAAAATTCATGTCATATGAAAACGGAATAGAAATTCACGTCAGATGTAGTATAATCATAATATTATGATGTATATGCGAACATACACGAAATGAAAAACAAAATCCTAAAGAAAATACACCCGAATAAATAATAAACTGCAGTAGGCGGGCGGGAAGCGGATGAAAATGAAAAATGTATAAAGTCACTTTTATATACCATGGCAGTTCGAATTATATTATTATAAGGAATACCAAAGGTGAAAGAGAAAGAAAGAGAAAACAACAGTCACCTAAAAGTCCACCTCATTGACAAATTATATATTATAGAAATAATACATTATATAGAGGCACTGATTATGAGATCGTATATGGTTAAAAGTTCAAACGGTTTTCGTTCTTTATCACAATTATTATTATTTCCGATATGATATTTTTCTAATCACTGTGAAAGCTACCCGTCGACCGATCATTATTTTCCTCGTTCGTCCGATCAATAGAAATGCGAGATTATAAAAATGGTCCCTTCGTATATATTTTTGTCTATTCACTTTTCGATATAAAAGCCAAAAGAAATATTATAGAGGCAACAGCCGCCAAAAGAAACTCAAACGAGTAAAAACAAATTATTTATTTTGAAAAATTCTCCTATATAATTATTATTCTATTAATAATATATAATTCTGCGTCTATTATGTTGTATTATTGTAATATTTTATGAAAACACTCTGAAAAATGAATTACACTGAAAACGTGATTTTTTTTTTTTTGAATTTGTATTATTGCGCGATTGGTAATTTAGCCCAGAGTAACGCGAGTCACACGTGAATATAATTATATTATTTTTTTTAAAAAAAACTATTTAAAATATAATATGACTAATGTTTATCACAAGGAATATATATTTTTGCATAAATAAATTAATAAATAAATAAAATAATCAATTGTTGTTCGTGAAACATATTATAATAGACCCACAAATCAAACTGGATGATAAAACAAAAAAAACGATCATACTTAAACACGATCGTCGGCGAGACGGCGGACACATTTACGATGTGTTAGAAAACTGCAGCAACAGCATCAGAAGCTATATCATATATTATACACAGTGATTAGTATTTTACGATGGATTCGCATACTATTTTCTTAACATAATATCCTGATCGCTCTGTATATATTTATATAATTTACACACGGTGGCCACAACGTGTAAGTATATATATACAGTACCTACGCGTTTCGGTTCGCGAACATTTCTCAACAGGCAATTTCTCTAAAAATCACGTCTCGTATATTATATTAATTATTATTTATTTGTTTTTCCAAAGAGCCTGTAAAGCAACAATAAGTAACGCGGTAACAACGCGTCGGATTCGAGTTATTATTATAATATCGATGATAAATACGGTACAATTTTATGGGCTCGTAAATTTTCAGAACGCCACCGTATCACATCGTATAATAATATTATAATAATATATTTGTCTGGTTGTCTTTTTCCTCCGCGGTAATAAAGCACAACGCAAATTAATATATCGTCCGCCCGCCGCCGATTCTATACGTTCGGTTTTCTAAAAACGAAAATTATATATAACGACTTACACGTATTATTATTATCTTATTAATACATTTATATATATATATAAATTTGAAAAATATATAACGGTAATAAAACATATTATAATAAAAAGAGACGTGGCGACTTAGCACTCGGGCTTGGCCGATCATTCTTTATATTATTATGTACGCAGAGAATAATAATGTGAAAAATTCGTATAATAATAATAAATATATTATAAAAACACAAGAAATATCAACAAATAAAATTATACGCTCTTTTTATATTAATAAAAATAATATTTTATATACGAGTTTAAGTCAGGACGACAGTATATTATTATATAGCGTAGGCGTTGGGTTTTATAGACGCATTACATACGTATACGAATATTTCGAAAACAACAAAATGTTGTGATATATAATCTTTACTTCTTTACATTTCCGACGAAAGAAAATAATAACCACGAGCAAACTATAAAATAATATTGTGTATAAACTCGTATTAATTATTGTTATGATATATTATATTATTAGTACCCGTTAAAATATTTAAAAATAACGTCAAGGGTAAAACAATTAATTTTTTTTTTTATATTATATATACAACAGTTTATCTTCTAACCGTGAATTGAACCGACTTAGATTTAGAATTAAATTTTACCATATAATACTCGTGTATTTTGTATGCTGTGAAAATATAATATATAATAATCTATGAAAAATCGAATTTATAATAAAACATAGGTACAAATATCTTTAAAATATTACAAGTAGAATTTCATATATTAAAAAGGATAGACTTTATATTGACATTCCATGGACTTATATTATATGATATCGTCGTATATAAAAAAAAAGGCGTTCGTCCGAATATATACTTGTACGTATATTATATGTATTGAACGGAAAACTTGTATAATAAATAATAAACCGACACCGTTTTTGTCGATTCCCCCATTTTTTTTTTTTTACGCGTCCGAAGCTTTTTACAAGAGTATATTTTTTTTTTTTGTCCATGACAAATGATCCGGTAAACGGTCGAGTGTTTTATTATTTCTATTTATATATATTCACCTCCCCTCCACACGCACAAATCGTCCGATATGTCTATTGGGAAACACAAACGGAAACGGATTTTTTTTTTATTATTATTATTCTTTTATTTAAGTACATATACGACGACGACATCTTTTATCAATAAACCGCAACGAGGAAAAAAAAATAGAAATAAAACGTAGAAAAAAACTCGCGTACTTATGATTTGTATTATGTGCTGTATACGAAGACGAAGACGGTCCGGGGAAAAATCGCAAAGTTATATTTTCTCTTTCTTATTTCGGCCGCAAAGGAAACAAAAAAACGCCGATGGTGGATATATATCATCCATTATTCATCGTTAGATACTGCGTGTGTTTATGTACTATATTTTATATAGGTATATATATATATATAAAATAAAGCGACAGTGGTGACATTTTCTCTCTCAAAGTGTAAGTATATAAACATTATATAGGTATATATATATATATTATATACTGTTTGCGCGCGTGTGTGTTTTGTTTCCATCAAAAAGCAAATGCGAACCGTCTGCTGAATGATAAACTGACGAGAATATTATTGCTTCGGTGAACATCTTCCGTGTAAGTATATATATATACTTGTATATATAATATATATATACGATATATATTATATATATCCGAAGAAGGAATTAACGAATATGGACGGACGTCATAAACTGACAAATATTTCTTTTTTCGGAAGACGTAAAAAAATGATACACGAAAAATTATATAAGTATTATATAAGTCGAAAAAGTCATATTATATTTATTGTAAACGAATGTGGACGATAATATATTAAATTCGAAAAAAAATTACTCTTCTTATATATACGAGTAACGAGTATATTATATTATGTACATCGGCGAAATCGAGTTTTTAATTTTATTTAATTTAATTATAGCATACGTCACATTATAATATAAAATAGTAAAATAGTAGTACCCAACTATATTATTATATTTTTACATAATATATATAATACAATTTAAAACCGTATACTACGACGTGCAGATCGTGATGATGGTATAGTTTCAGTATAGGTATGGATTATTCGTTCAACTGATCACCGACCATCCGTTCATAATTTAAATCCTATTAATAAGTAATCCGGTAAATTATATTTACTAATCTATCGAACGCCTCGAGAAATGAATCAAAACAACAATCAATTATATATAATTATAATATTTTAATCGTATTATATTATAAAATAGTTAAAACGCGCGTTTTACAGCTATATATAAATATATTTATATATAAGAATCTTAGGAATATTTATTCTACACAAATCATGCGATAAAAGAAAGGGTGTTATAAATTATAATATAATTACTCGTATAATTATTATATGGGACTTCTCATCTTATAGTCTCCTCCAATATCGAATATTGTCGGATGTCTTCGGATGATATTCTTTCTTCTTTTATATACAACACTAAAGTCCAGTGTAACCATACAGTACGTATACTATCCTATGTATGTAATGAATAATAGGTATATTGACATATTAATTAAAATAAAGTTTATCAACGTTTTAAATATTAGAAACACGCGTGTTTAAATTGAATGGAATAATGCCACAAACATTTCGTACAAAATTAACAACGGACAATTTATTACTGGCTACTGCTACACATAATAATATTATATAATTTGTAATGCCTATACGAAATGAATGAATTTAAACAAATTCAGACCATATATTATTTTTATGAATTAATAATTTCATTAGGTATAAACATTTCGATGTCTTCGAAAACGAAATCTATACGAAATGATGATGCGAAAACAGGAAACAGTCGATGTACAATATGTAATCAGGGCAATTGGCCGTCGCGCAAACTGCACAAGAGTGCACTCGGCTGATTGCCTGATTGCTGTTGTCGTCGGGTCGGATAACAATGGTCGCTTTGAAGTCTATTATTACAGCCTATACACGCATATGGCCTCAGCAAACATAACATAACGCGCGTGCACACACCGTTCCGTCTCGTTTGTGTATGAGATAAAACAACACAATATTATTAAGTTATACGCAGCATTTCGTAAAAAAAGAGTATATTATAATATTATGCTGCGATAAAAGTGATAGAACGAAACGGTTGCAAATAAAATAAAATAGCCGACTAAATACGCCGATGGACGTCCCTTCAGTCCTCGGAATGGATAATGTTTTCCCAATCAGATAGTAAAAAACATATAATAATCAAAGCCGG
This sequence comes from Tetraneura akinire, assembly GCA_021307375.1. Taxonomy (NCBI): domain Eukaryota; kingdom Metazoa; phylum Arthropoda; class Insecta; order Hemiptera; family Aphididae; genus Tetraneura; species Tetraneura akinire. Next base: position 9,911 of record JAIUCT010009457.1, on the reverse strand, counting down.
ATTAAGGACCTATAGGGCCCCGAGGCGGAAATTTCATTTGGGCCTTTTTTTTAGAAAATATGCTTTATAAAACTGCTCATGAATTCATGATGCTCACAAGAAAATAAATTTTTCAAACTATTTCACAAATTGATAATTGCATTATAAAATTAATAATATATGTAATTTATGTCGATAAAACTAATAATTGTAGTTAATTTAATTTAAATTAAAATATTATAAGTTTTATATTTATTGACAATACACTTATTTACAATTAATATAAATAAAAATAATAATAATTAATAATAATATTTAACACTAAAACTATTTTATCAAATAAATTTTTTTTCTTGCTTTACTTGAAAAGTTGAAACCAACTCTCTTAGTACATCATTCAAGTCTAATGATTTTAACAAATCATTCTCAGAATATAAAATCATTTGTTTACCTATTTATGTTTTCTTGGGTTTGACTGGTTCTATACTTATTTTTTATTCTAGTTAATTTAGAAAAAGCTCTTTCAGCAGAACAATTAGCTACAGGAATTGTCAAATAAATTTTTACAGAAGTAAATATACAAGGAAATACCTCTTCAAGTGATTATTTTAATAATTTCAGAAAAATGTGCATAAGCTTAAATTTGTTTGGGCCCCTTTTATTTTGGTACTTGAGATGGCCAAGGGGCTTCAGCCCCGGCTAAACCCCCTTTAATCCGGCTTTGATAATAATATAATGTATGGATAAGTTGTAATTTCATTAAAATTTGAAAAAAATTCCGGACGAAACTCAAATTTTTATATAAAACATTTATATTTCAACAAATTATTATTGTATATCGTTAGTATAATATCTACTATATTATGGAGGAAATCGGTAACGAATATATAAAATAAAGCCATATATAATTAGTATATACTTTCATTTTGTCGTTTTTTCGATATTTCTTAATAGTTTTTCCTATGTCTTGTTTTCGTAAATAGAAAATAAAAACAAAAAACACGCATCACGAACGTGATTTACGGACGGTTTAAATTGAACAAACTCGACTTAATATTATAAATTTATAACGAATAATATTATGCCTAATATAAATAAGTGATATTATGATAAACGGGGGTTAAAAAATAATGATGAAACGGTAGCCTATATTATATTGCTTGGATGAAAGAAATAATATAATTTTGACGTATTGTACAACGTACAAACCGATAAGGGATCGGATAACACGGACTATGGTCGCGCGTTCGTATAGGACAGGAGATGAAACCATGTTGATAAGTTGGCGCTCAACCCCTCATCGTGCGCAGTGATCTTCTACGCCAAATGATGCACGAAGACCGCGCGCGCCACAATGACTTAACCTTTTCGTCAGTCTCTAGCTAATCGCCCATCAAGACTTGAGGGTTATTTTTACGTGAACCAGAGCGGAATAATAATATTATATTAAAAAATATATTTAAAATTAAAAACTCGCCGGCCATTGACGACGTCGACGACATGACCTTGCGAAGACAAACAATACTTTGATTGTTCGTGTATAGGACAACCGACACGTAAACTACGAGCATAAATAGGCGTAATTAAGAGATGTGTTTTTGTTGAGAAAAAATAAAATAAATAAATACAATAAACCCATTCGAGAGGGTCACATACAAAACGAATAACGAGTGTGTGAGGCTCGAGACACAATTAGTTCTGGAAACAACGACGATATTGAGGAGCTTTAAAAACGACAATGGAGACAAACGTTTTCATGGATTTTATTGTTTCTGATTTTTTCACATTTTTTCGCCCAAACTCTAACTAAATTCTATTATTTACCTAACATATTATAGACACAATAATAAAATATAACAATCGACCATTATGTGATGCGTGGTCAAAAAGTAAGATAACAGGATATATAGTTGTAAATAATATTATAATATATTAAATATTTTGTATTGAAGCATGACGATTTAAAATGGCATTATACTACACATATACAATAAAACACGATAAAATGAACGGAATTTGAACCAAGCATTTTATATTATATTAATATAATATAATATTATTAAAAATATTATTGTTTGTTGTCGTTCTTTTATCGTGTGACTGACTCGGTACAAAATAAATTATTACAATAAAATAACATAATAATATTTTCATGTGGGAAGTATTTATAATATTATTATTGTTATATGTGTAGTGTTGTCCAACAGAGATTAAATATAAATATAATAATATACAATGTCAACAGAAATGTCAAACATCCTCTCCGGGCGCGATTGCAAATTCAATCGGATATGAAATTCAATAATATATGATATTCGACGCGACGTTTTTGTTTTTATTTTAAATTTTTTTTATCGTCATTCCGAATATTTCAAATAATATAACGATAATAATAATAATATAATATAAATAAATACCAAAACATTTTTTTTTTTTTGTGTGTTAAATTATCATTTTAATATTGGAGTATCGAATCAAAAAAATGTTAGCTTCTAATTTCAGTTAAAAATTATGATAAAACGAATAAATACTACTACCTACTAATTTCTTATTTTATCTTGCTCTATAATAATACAATCATATACTACCTATGATAAATCCTATGTAAACCCGATCGACAAATCCCGCGAACTATTTTTAAATGTTTTGTTACAATATTAGGTATTATACGACTGCCGTCAGAGATCATAATATTATAATATTATACTTAAGACTCGAAAATTATTAATTTTAAAACACTCGAACATACCACAATAACAATTATTATTAATATTATTATACACTAATGTGACACGCATTGTTCTTAAACGATTACTATAATACTTATTATTCATCTCTGACGCATTATTGGTGGTAATAAACAATAATAATCTTAAAAAAAAAAAAGGCGAAAAACTCGAAAACACTTACACTCTCGATTGACGACGACGTAACTAAGATGCGTTCCTATTATGATAATATTATCTATTATTGCACGATGGAAATTTTTTTGCGCGTTCGCGGCTATTTTCGTTTCTATTATTTAGCTCCGGGAACGATAATAATACTTGCGGGTACCGGAAGTGGATTTAAAACGAATTTGTCATAGATACACACCAGAGTATTATTATATATTATAATAAGTTATATCGCGTGCGGTGGCGGCATCGTCATCGGCGAGCGCGCGCGCGCGTTTTGGCCGTTCGGATAAAAATAGTATATTATATTATAATATGCGTTTTAAAAAGTGAGCGAGACGGATGGAAAACGAGAGAAAAAGAAACGTTTGGAGAAAAAAAAGTGATTTAGTCACGGTTTATACGAGTCGTTCCCTCTGCGACTACTACCGCCCACTCATCACTTCATTTCATATTATTATTATTATTTTTATTATTATTATTATTATTATTATTATTATTATTATTATTATTATTATTATTATTATTATTATTATTATCATTATCATTATTATTATATGTGTAGTGTGTACATATATATTATAAAATTATGTGTGGTTTATGACGGATACACACACACACAAACACATACGTACACTCGGCTGCTAATGTACATTCGCACACACGCACAAACGGGAAACTTTATTATAGAACAAAGGCTTTTTTGTCTCGAAGAGAAACTGCAACATGGCCCGCGAGAGAGACGGATGACACATCTGGTGAACATTTCAAAAACGACCGAACGCCCGTACAATAATAGTAGTTATTATTATCGTTTTTATGTTATTGTTATGGACAACACGTTACTGGCGCGTTACAATAGTATGTATATTATAATATTTAGTATACCAGAGACCTGGTAACTTGGTAATATGGTATATACGTACACGCGGAATCTATATATATATATTATATATATATTATATAATCGATAACGAAACGCGGTGCCTGACGAAAAATAATTATTATTATGTAATATGGACGAAAAAAAAGTAGCGTTCTTAATTATAATATGAAATGTATTAATAATTATTATTTTATCAAATACAATAAATTATTTAATGATTTACCGTGCGCACAAAAGTACCTTATACATGATATTATAAATTTGTGAACGATATAAAAAACGCACACTCGGCTCTTATACAGAGTTTTAACAACGTAAAGACGAGGTCGAGTCGTCGAGACGACATTCATTTTGTATTATTTCGCAAACTAAAACGATACGAAATTAATAAATATTGATAATTTATTATTGAAAATTGACGAATTAAATAGGCATAAGAAACGAACGCCGAGAGTAACTAATCATATTTATGAACTCAGTCACCGTCGACGCCGGTGGAATGTGGAACGTGGAAGCAATGATGATAATAATATTATGTCAACCCGACCCGGCGTCGGCGGCAGCACTCTGCGAAGGCTTTTACGACCAATAAAACGAACGATAATAAGACGGATTTACCGGTGTTTGTTTTAGCGTTTTAAATCGAAAGGATACTATTTTAATCCTTTTAATGCGTGCGCTCGGGACGGATTGATACGCCTTTTATGTCCTGGTAGTGTATATATACACACATACACACACAATAATATTATATTATAATATACCGTATTGAACTCAATCCAAGGAAAACATACAACCTCTTTGTACCGAAAACGTTTACCAAAAATAGATACCTTTTTAACGGACAAACCACTTGTGATATAAATTGTCGCAGCGATAGATTGACGTACGTACACACTACACATCCACACACTAGCGTGTAATGTTTTCAATTAATATTATATTATCAAGTAGCAAAATACAAAATTTTAATTTGTTATAATATTTAACAATAATTAATACAATAATTAATACAAGTTCGGCGTACCATATAGGCAATTTAAACACACCTGTAGCACACACAACACGCGACTTTTCCGTTCTTTAATCGTGAACGAAACGATTTTTTTTTATATATTTTTACTAATCATTGTTTTTGTGGTATACACAATTAATATGAAAATGTATCGACATAAAATTTTTTATAATATTAAGATAATACGAGGACGATAAACAACAGGAATTCGAACGGCGCATTGTTTGTCGTACGTTTATCATTGTGTGACATTGTGACTCCGTATTATATAAAAATAATTATTACAATAAAATACGAAAAATAATTTTTTTCTTCTAATAAATTTACTGCGATACTGCAGCTGGTTATCTACTGAATTTATAATGATTTTTCTACGGACAGGAAAAAAAAATATTATTGATAACACAAAAACCATAGTTGCTATACCTACTATTATTCATGTGGTGCACACCAGTTGCCACCCCGCTGCTGAACGAGTGTATTTTAATAATTTTATTATCATTAATTGGTTAAATATTTTCCTTCGCCTTAATCCCATACATAGAGTGTGTGTGATAACTGATAAATGATAATAAATAATCGACCACCCCTAACATTTTTCTCCATATCTGTCTACATATATATAAATATATATATATATCCTTGACCATAACGACCATATAACAATAATAATATCTTTATATCTACTTCGCATGCTTCTTTGACGTAATTAACATTTTTATCGAACCCTATATTAATGTCTTACAAAATACCCTAACACTTGTTTTTTTTTTAAACACGTCAAAATCATCTCGCTCGTTTATTTTTTAAGCGCCGGAGTCAGAGCTCTCAACTACCGTTTACAGTTTCCCACAATGCATACATATATAATAATAATTAATAAATATTTTTAATCGCGTCCAACTGTTTTTAAATAAAAATTTTACACAAATTTTCACCATATATATATATATACCGTAACATTTCTCATTTCAGGTACTTTCGTTTTTCCCATCCGTCACCTTATTCAATGGCCGTATCACTGCAGTTTTATAAAACTTAGTATAACTTTGAGTATTCGTACCACAATAATATAATGTTATACGTAATAATATGCCTATTATTATATTATTAATTGAAAATATAAATAATTTGTACAGCCAACGACTATTATAATATACAGACATACAGTGATAAAACCGCATGCAGAACAGAGTAGGACTACGGTGATATTCAGCATGAGGTTAGGTTATACAGCCGAAAAACGAATATTACTTCTGAGAATGTGCATAGCATGTGGTGGCTATAAACATAAAGTCAGTCGATTTACTCAAATTATTTTACGGAAGAAAATGAATATAATAGTCCGGGAATTGCATTATACGCATTATTGTGCGTGCTCTCGACGCGTCGGTGTTAGGGGCTGAACCTGTTGTTTAAAGTGGTAGATTTTTTTCATTTTTCTGTCTCTCTCTCTATTTCTCTCATTGGCTTGTATTTATTTATTTTTTTCACTAGGTTTCTTTCGTTCGTTTCCCACGAACACGTGTTGCACTAAATTATAATATAACGTATTAACGACGCAAACTACACACAATATAATAATAATAATAATAATAATAATAATAATAATAATAATAATAATAATATGGTAGAAGAATTCTGGGTTTACGCGCGCATATTATTCTATCGGTTAACGTGGTAACAACGGCGGTCGACAGGAAGTCACGGTGACAAAAGATTTGCTCGTATTTTAGCAACCATTTAGGTTAAGGGTTCGACTATATTATTATAACCATATAATATAATATTATAGACTAATAGCATGTAGATAACTCTGAATGAAACGTATTTTAAATATCTTCAAAACACATACATCTGGCGTGGGTACAGTATTGGCGTATCCAATTTGCAACGTTACAATAATATTGTACGAGTATATAGTGTATAATAGGTATGTATAGAAATTATTATACATTTTTGTTTTTCATTGTTAGTTTCGTATTCCACGTTTTAAAATACATTCTCTGGAATTTCGACGTCTGATGTATGTATTTTTAAACAAAATATATCTCGTTTTATATTTATACGAAAAATAATACTTATCACATTTTATAATAATTATTATATTATCATCATCATATTCGTTAAGTCCAGTTGTTCACAATAGTATAATCAAACATAATCGGGGTTTTATACGTATACAATTGTAGATAATAATTATAAATTATAATATAACCATTATAATATCATTTAGCATCGTTCATCAGACATAAATTAATTAATATATTATATTCAGAATATTTTTCTTTTGGCCTTTGCGCAACGTTTGAAAATTTGAAAAAATGTAAAATGTAAAATATGGCAATAAATTATTATTTTTTTATATTTTCATAGAGCACCGAATTTCAAGAGTTCAGCTATAATACCTGTGATATATTGATTGATAATAACATTACACTCGCACTATAATACACTCATTCCTCAACCTCTGTAATGAATTTCTATAATATTATTGTCGGTATAAATCATTATTATTATTATTATTTTTTTTTTTTCGTGATAAGAGAATTGTTATGGTGGTATTGCATGCTGCGTTTCGGGCAATCTGACAGCTCGTTCGCTAATTAATAGTCAGACGGTAATGGGTTTCCTACAATGTAATAATAATAATAACTATTATTGATAATATCTGTGTCTATATTATTATACTGACGGAATGTATTTAAAATGTTCGACGACGCCGTTATCGGTCGAATTAATTAGATTATTATTATATTATTTTGTAAGGGTTTTCGCGGTAACGTCAAAATTAACGTATTGAAAATAACCGACGACTGGCTGTTTTCGTTTTTTTTTTTTTTTTTTTTTTTTTTTATAACATTACATCATTGTACAAAATAATAATTTATAATATTATAGCAGGTTAATAAATTAACGAGGTCGATACACTTGTATTTATTATTACAATTTCTTAAATCTTATTATAATAATAAATATAATAACATATTAGAACAATGTTCTTCAACGTCATTGCATACACGATACAATCAATATGCGTTCAATATTATTGATATAATACCCACAAGAATTATAATGATAATATGAATATATGCCTATAACTATAATTTATATGATTGTTGTAGTTATTATTTATGTATTTATTAATTTTTTCTTATTTTTATGAAAGCAATTCTCGCGGGATTATCGAAAATTAAGTATCCTAAATATCTAAAACCGTTTATAACAACCGTCGCGCTTCCTTATCTAGACATTGTTATACAAAAATTGTGGAACCGTCGTAAAAACGTAAAATAATTCCGAGGTTTAATATCTTCAAGATGTGTGACAAATAAAATGTTACAATCGTTATACGCGAGCATTCCAAATGCGAACGTCTACTAAATTTTCGGTTTTAAAATCAACACTTAACTCAATGTTATAATATATGATAATATTATAAGTTATAATACACAATAAAACTTTTTTTTAAATAATCTACATTTCTTGATTTGGATTTGTAGCATGTTTCTATAGGATTTAAAACATGCCATAAAAAGATGCAATCCGGTCTATAACGTATACACGTAATACGGTATTATAATTTAAATAGAAAACATTACATTTTTTGGAAAATAAAAATAAAAATTGGTATTATATATTTATATTAATATTATAATAGTACTATATTAATAAAATTAGCAATATTTCTGAAAATATATACATCTAATAATATTATTTTGTTCGTGGTTGGACGGGACAATTATGTTTAGTATTAAATAAAATAGTAAGTAATATAGGAAGGTAAAATACGATTTTTCCCCCTCCCAATCAGTTTTTGTAATGCTGATTACGAATTATTATGATTTGTGTTTTGATTTTGCACATGCAGGCCTTAAAAAATGCGTACCTCCAAATTTTAATAGAAATCTGGAGCTTAATAAATGTGCTTACATATATATTTTTTCCATAACCAAGGTATAATTATACATGCAACATCATAGTCAAAGACAAGAGAAAAAAACAACCCCTCGTTAGACGGATCAGAAACCCTCTCGGGCACCGGAAACATTACCGTTGTCGTGTTTATTTTATTGTGTTAACACGACTTTGAGATTAGTGTAATATTGTAATATGAATGTGAAAAGTGAAAAACGATATTCTACGCCTTATTATATTAATTATTATACCCGGCTACAATATTCTATAATAATAATATATATAATACTGTTGATGATATCGACGAAGAAGAGTCGTCCAATTTCGACAAGTCCGCACGACACGACAAATGGTAATTCACGGATATTTTTACACACCCCGGAGAAGATTATATATTATAATAATTTATATCACTACATAATCAAGAAAACAATATATTCCTCTTGCCGTGATCTATTTTCCTAATTGAAGCCCATCACAGTTATCATTTTATAAGTATTTTATACTCTTACAGTATAGTAAGGTTAGGTACAAGTTTTATATACTTTGTATATTAATAAAACGTTTGGTATGACCATATTATTATGTCCATATTTTTAATTTAAAATTTAGTTTTATTTCATATACCTAATATGGAGTAGAACGAAATCTGGTAAAATTACGAAATATTAAATATATTTTGTTCTAAACGGCGCGATTGAAAAATATGTCTTGCGTATACCTATTTACGAATATAAAAATGTATTATATTTCAAACGTGAGTATTAACAGCTTATTCTTTTAAAGGATTAAGGATGTATAATAAAATAGCATTTATGAATTTATATATTTCATGATATACCATTTTGAACGGGTACCCATAGTGTACCTATATATTATATAAAAATTTAATAATTAAGACAGAGTTAAAAAACGCGATATAGATATCACAAAACTGAAAAATCGTAAATATACCCAACCATGAGTATACACTGGTATAAACCATACTAGCCATAGAGGTGCCTAACCCTAATCTATAAACATCTTATAATTATAATTACCAATGATTATTAATATATTATTAATAATTTTATTGTCCGAAGTGCATCATTACATTATTTTTTTATGCAATGAATATCTATGTTAAATTTATCGTATATTACATTTTTATAACAATAAAAATAATAATAATAATAATTATAATAATAATAATAATAATTATAATAATTATAATAAT
>JAIUCT010009456.1:0-17099 GCA_021307375.1 Tetraneura akinire | reverse complement strand
AATAATAATAATAATAATAATAATAATAATAATAATAATAATAATAAACGATGACCCTCACACCTTGTAAATATAATTTTTTTCCCTTCAATCCTTCTTTCTGCGCGAGCACAATAATTTTATGTTATAATACGTATATGTACTATTCATGCTCGAGTATATAAATATAATATGTAAGTACTTACCCGAAGAGACCTCGTTGCCCTCATAACATATAATAAATACAATTTAATAATAAAATAAGACGATTACACACACACACCCATACACTGGATGATTTTTTAACTGCGATTATAATAATAATATTATAATATATATCGTTGTTATAATAATGGCATGTTCTTTGTAAAACGCTTTTTTTATTTTTCTCTCTTCTTACGAAATTACCAATAATTAATCTGTATTGTTTTCTCGTATCTATGACAATGGACGACACCGTCACAAGGTTTTCGCTCTCACATTATCGCTCATTATTAATGTATTATTATATGTTTTATTATTACAATGTTTCGTCACCGATAAAAACACAAATCGTCGTTTTACAATTTTCATATTATTATTATTACATTGTATAACGGACCGAGACAGTTTTTAATTCGTCGCTATTTCATGGTAATGGACATTATTATAATAATTATAAAATTATATGTTATCCGCTTATGAGTTAAATTTTCGTTATAGTTACCTAAAGATACTCATGAATTTCTTTTCCATTTCCGCATTCACGTTTTCGATACAGGATATAAAATATTATACAATTATAATATTATTTTGTATATTTTTACGAAGTTCTTAATTCGAATAAAAAATCTAGTTATCATTACAATGTATGTAACAAACGTAATATTGTAATTTCCAAAATTATTTTTACCTCCAGCCGATTTTCGTGCACGAAATTAAATTACGTCAATATGTATATATGTATAGTATGAGTATTATAATATTATTATATTACATACAATATACGTGCAAAAGACCGTATTTATTATATTATGCATAAATGAGAAGGGGGACTTTGATCGTAAATTGAAATTTGCCAATACGCGTTATATAATAAGTCGAAGGCGGTTTTTCACGAAAAGGCTAAGACGACACAGGAAATAGACGTCATTTCCCGTGCATGCACATAAGTCTTGCAACAGCAAGCGTCTGAACAAGCGCATCGCGCACGATAATTACAATAATTAATATTTAGCAATATTCACAATATATGCTGCAAATATACCTATAATATTATAAATACAGCGTACATAATATTATATGATGGTGATTTATATTGAAGTCATTTCTATACGATATTATTGCGACAGGAAAAGCGCATTATACATAACTGGTATACGAATATTTAACCCTTTCTCATCGACGCGTTCGTTGGTGAAATAACGATGTTCTCTGGGAGAATTCGTAATTTAATTTTTTAAAGATTATTATTATCGTAATATTAGGTACATAGTGTCCATTAAACGCAAATATTTAAATGATGCTTAGATTGAAATTTCAATTTAAAAAAAAAAATTTCTTATAGGTAGTTCGGATTCGGTAAACTCGGAATATAACATTCAGATAGCTTAATAATAGGTATATATATATTATATTTATATTCTTTGGAATACTTTAGACTTTTTTTTTAGTACGTCGTGTATAATCTTTGCAGAAGAGATAAAATGTACATAATATTTTTGAACGCGTATTGCATATATACATAGTTGTATTTTGATTTTATGATTTTTCGAGCGCTGGTATAAATCGTTCAACGAACTATTGTTGTTCGTGTAATATAATATAAAATATAAAATAAAATAATATATCCGAATGGGGAAATATATGTTTACACGTTAATGGCCGTTGCATTAAAAATTTCCTGAGTTGTTTAAACCGTTCCCGTGTATACGATTGTATAAAATAAAAAAGTCGAAAAAAAAAACGCTATGTTATGTAAACAATGTATCCTTGCGGTCGCGGCGTGTGTCGTCCACGTGCGGTTCAACGAACCGTTTATTTTATGTACTGAATGAATTTTAAAGAGAACCACGGTATAAAAACAACAAAAATCCTCCCTATATATATGTATTTATCATCCCAATGATATACAGAGTGTCTCTAAAAGATCTGACGAATTCGTATAATATAGTATATATATAATAAAATACGTATATATAGGTACCTACGTCGTTCAACTAAAACGCGCGATTTCGCTTTGATGACTATCGAGGTTATTTTTATTTTTTTCCATAACAAAAATGGTACTTTACAATATTTCGTTTCATTTCATGAAAATAATACTACATCGTATCAATTATGACTATAGATGTTTGGTAAATTCGTACGTAACTTAACTGTTATCAAATTAAAGTGTACCACAAATAGATCAAAAATTCATGTCATATGAAAACGGAATAGAAATTCACGTCAGATGTAGTATAATCATAATATTATGATGTATATGCGAACATACACGAAATGAAAAACAAAATCCTAAAGAAAATACACCCGAATAAATAATAAACTGCAGTAGGCGGGCGGGAAGCGGATGAAAATGAAAAATGTATAAAGTCACTTTTATATACCATGGCAGTTCGAATTATATTATTATAAGGAATACCAAAGGTGAAAGAGAAAGAAAGAGAAAACAACAGTCACCTAAAAGTCCACCTCATTGACAAATTATATATTATAGAAATAATACATTATATAGAGGCACTGATTATGAGATCGTATATGGTTAAAAGTTCAAACGGTTTTCGTTCTTTATCACAATTATTATTATTTCCGATATGATATTTTTCTAATCACTGTGAAAGCTACCCGTCGACCGATCATTATTTTCCTCGTTCGTCCGATCAATAGAAATGCGAGATTATAAAAATGGTCCCTTCGTATATATTTTTGTCTATTCACTTTTCGATATAAAAGCCAAAAGAAATATTATAGAGGCAACAGCCGCCAAAAGAAACTCAAACGAGTAAAAACAAATTATTTATTTTGAAAAATTCTCCTATATAATTATTATTCTATTAATAATATATAATTCTGCGTCTATTATGTTGTATTATTGTAATATTTTATGAAAACACTCTGAAAAATGAATTACACTGAAAACGTGATTTTTTTTTTTTTGAATTTGTATTATTGCGCGATTGGTAATTTAGCCCAGAGTAACGCGAGTCACACGTGAATATAATTATATTATTTTTTTTAAAAAAAACTATTTAAAATATAATATGACTAATGTTTATCACAAGGAATATATATTTTTGCATAAATAAATTAATAAATAAATAAAATAATCAATTGTTGTTCGTGAAACATATTATAATAGACCCACAAATCAAACTGGATGATAAAACAAAAAAAACGATCATACTTAAACACGATCGTCGGCGAGACGGCGGACACATTTACGATGTGTTAGAAAACTGCAGCAACAGCATCAGAAGCTATATCATATATTATACACAGTGATTAGTATTTTACGATGGATTCGCATACTATTTTCTTAACATAATATCCTGATCGCTCTGTATATATTTATATAATTTACACACGGTGGCCACAACGTGTAAGTATATATATACAGTACCTACGCGTTTCGGTTCGCGAACATTTCTCAACAGGCAATTTCTCTAAAAATCACGTCTCGTATATTATATTAATTATTATTTATTTGTTTTTCCAAAGAGCCTGTAAAGCAACAATAAGTAACGCGGTAACAACGCGTCGGATTCGAGTTATTATTATAATATCGATGATAAATACGGTACAATTTTATGGGCTCGTAAATTTTCAGAACGCCACCGTATCACATCGTATAATAATATTATAATAATATATTTGTCTGGTTGTCTTTTTCCTCCGCGGTAATAAAGCACAACGCAAATTAATATATCGTCCGCCCGCCGCCGATTCTATACGTTCGGTTTTCTAAAAACGAAAATTATATATAACGACTTACACGTATTATTATTATCTTATTAATACATTTATATATATATATAAATTTGAAAAATATATAACGGTAATAAAACATATTATAATAAAAAGAGACGTGGCGACTTAGCACTCGGGCTTGGCCGATCATTCTTTATATTATTATGTACGCAGAGAATAATAATGTGAAAAATTCGTATAATAATAATAAATATATTATAAAAACACAAGAAATATCAACAAATAAAATTATACGCTCTTTTTATATTAATAAAAATAATATTTTATATACGAGTTTAAGTCAGGACGACAGTATATTATTATATAGCGTAGGCGTTGGGTTTTATAGACGCATTACATACGTATACGAATATTTCGAAAACAACAAAATGTTGTGATATATAATCTTTACTTCTTTACATTTCCGACGAAAGAAAATAATAACCACGAGCAAACTATAAAATAATATTGTGTATAAACTCGTATTAATTATTGTTATGATATATTATATTATTAGTACCCGTTAAAATATTTAAAAATAACGTCAAGGGTAAAACAATTAATTTTTTTTTTTATATTATATATACAACAGTTTATCTTCTAACCGTGAATTGAACCGACTTAGATTTAGAATTAAATTTTACCATATAATACTCGTGTATTTTGTATGCTGTGAAAATATAATATATAATAATCTATGAAAAATCGAATTTATAATAAAACATAGGTACAAATATCTTTAAAATATTACAAGTAGAATTTCATATATTAAAAAGGATAGACTTTATATTGACATTCCATGGACTTATATTATATGATATCGTCGTATATAAAAAAAAAGGCGTTCGTCCGAATATATACTTGTACGTATATTATATGTATTGAACGGAAAACTTGTATAATAAATAATAAACCGACACCGTTTTTGTCGATTCCCCCATTTTTTTTTTTTTACGCGTCCGAAGCTTTTTACAAGAGTATATTTTTTTTTTTTGTCCATGACAAATGATCCGGTAAACGGTCGAGTGTTTTATTATTTCTATTTATATATATTCACCTCCCCTCCACACGCACAAATCGTCCGATATGTCTATTGGGAAACACAAACGGAAACGGATTTTTTTTTATTATTATTATTCTTTTATTTAAGTACATATACGACGACGACATCTTTTATCAATAAACCGCAACGAGGAAAAAAAAATAGAAATAAAACGTAGAAAAAAACTCGCGTACTTATGATTTGTATTATGTGCTGTATACGAAGACGAAGACGGTCCGGGGAAAAATCGCAAAGTTATATTTTCTCTTTCTTATTTCGGCCGCAAAGGAAACAAAAAAACGCCGATGGTGGATATATATCATCCATTATTCATCGTTAGATACTGCGTGTGTTTATGTACTATATTTTATATAGGTATATATATATATATAAAATAAAGCGACAGTGGTGACATTTTCTCTCTCAAAGTGTAAGTATATAAACATTATATAGGTATATATATATATATTATATACTGTTTGCGCGCGTGTGTGTTTTGTTTCCATCAAAAAGCAAATGCGAACCGTCTGCTGAATGATAAACTGACGAGAATATTATTGCTTCGGTGAACATCTTCCGTGTAAGTATATATATATACTTGTATATATAATATATATATACGATATATATTATATATATCCGAAGAAGGAATTAACGAATATGGACGGACGTCATAAACTGACAAATATTTCTTTTTTCGGAAGACGTAAAAAAATGATACACGAAAAATTATATAAGTATTATATAAGTCGAAAAAGTCATATTATATTTATTGTAAACGAATGTGGACGATAATATATTAAATTCGAAAAAAAATTACTCTTCTTATATATACGAGTAACGAGTATATTATATTATGTACATCGGCGAAATCGAGTTTTTAATTTTATTTAATTTAATTATAGCATACGTCACATTATAATATAAAATAGTAAAATAGTAGTACCCAACTATATTATTATATTTTTACATAATATATATAATACAATTTAAAACCGTATACTACGACGTGCAGATCGTGATGATGGTATAGTTTCAGTATAGGTATGGATTATTCGTTCAACTGATCACCGACCATCCGTTCATAATTTAAATCCTATTAATAAGTAATCCGGTAAATTATATTTACTAATCTATCGAACGCCTCGAGAAATGAATCAAAACAACAATCAATTATATATAATTATAATATTTTAATCGTATTATATTATAAAATAGTTAAAACGCGCGTTTTACAGCTATATATAAATATATTTATATATAAGAATCTTAGGAATATTTATTCTACACAAATCATGCGATAAAAGAAAGGGTGTTATAAATTATAATATAATTACTCGTATAATTATTATATGGGACTTCTCATCTTATAGTCTCCTCCAATATCGAATATTGTCGGATGTCTTCGGATGATATTCTTTCTTCTTTTATATACAACACTAAAGTCCAGTGTAACCATACAGTACGTATACTATCCTATGTATGTAATGAATAATAGGTATATTGACATATTAATTAAAATAAAGTTTATCAACGTTTTAAATATTAGAAACACGCGTGTTTAAATTGAATGGAATAATGCCACAAACATTTCGTACAAAATTAACAACGGACAATTTATTACTGGCTACTGCTACACATAATAATATTATATAATTTGTAATGCCTATACGAAATGAATGAATTTAAACAAATTCAGACCATATATTATTTTTATGAATTAATAATTTCATTAGGTATAAACATTTCGATGTCTTCGAAAACGAAATCTATACGAAATGATGATGCGAAAACAGGAAACAGTCGATGTACAATATGTAATCAGGGCAATTGGCCGTCGCGCAAACTGCACAAGAGTGCACTCGGCTGATTGCCTGATTGCTGTTGTCGTCGGGTCGGATAACAATGGTCGCTTTGAAGTCTATTATTACAGCCTATACACGCATATGGCCTCAGCAAACATAACATAACGCGCGTGCACACACCGTTCCGTCTCGTTTGTGTATGAGATAAAACAACACAATATTATTAAGTTATACGCAGCATTTCGTAAAAAAAGAGTATATTATAATATTATGCTGCGATAAAAGTGATAGAACGAAACGGTTGCAAATAAAATAAAATAGCCGACTAAATACGCCGATGGACGTCCCTTCAGTCCTCGGAATGGATAATGTTTTCCCAATCAGATAGTAAAAAACATATAATAATCAAAGCCGGATTAAGGACCTATAGGGCCCCGAGGCGGAAATTTCATTTGGGCCTTTTTTTTAGAAAATATGCTTTATAAAACTGCTCATGAATTCATGATGCTCACAAGAAAATAAATTTTTCAAACTATTTCACAAATTGATAATTGCATTATAAAATTAATAATATATGTAATTTATGTCGATAAAACTAATAATTGTAGTTAATTTAATTTAAATTAAAATATTATAAGTTTTATATTTATTGACAATACACTTATTTACAATTAATATAAATAAAAATAATAATAATTAATAATAATATTTAACACTAAAACTATTTTATCAAATAAATTTTTTTTCTTGCTTTACTTGAAAAGTTGAAACCAACTCTCTTAGTACATCATTCAAGTCTAATGATTTTAACAAATCATTCTCAGAATATAAAATCATTTGTTTACCTATTTATGTTTTCTTGGGTTTGACTGGTTCTATACTTATTTTTTATTCTAGTTAATTTAGAAAAAGCTCTTTCAGCAGAACAATTAGCTACAGGAATTGTCAAATAAATTTTTACAGAAGTAAATATACAAGGAAATACCTCTTCAAGTGATTATTTTAATAATTTCAGAAAAATGTGCATAAGCTTAAATTTGTTTGGGCCCCTTTTATTTTGGTACTTGAGATGGCCAAGGGGCTTCAGCCCCGGCTAAACCCCCTTTAATCCGGCTTTGATAATAATATAATGTATGGATAAGTTGTAATTTCATTAAAATTTGAAAAAAATTCCGGACGAAACTCAAATTTTTATATAAAACATTTATATTTCAACAAATTATTATTGTATATCGTTAGTATAATATCTACTATATTATGGAGGAAATCGGTAACGAATATATAAAATAAAGCCATATATAATTAGTATATACTTTCATTTTGTCGTTTTTTCGATATTTCTTAATAGTTTTTCCTATGTCTTGTTTTCGTAAATAGAAAATAAAAACAAAAAACACGCATCACGAACGTGATTTACGGACGGTTTAAATTGAACAAACTCGACTTAATATTATAAATTTATAACGAATAATATTATGCCTAATATAAATAAGTGATATTATGATAAACGGGGGTTAAAAAATAATGATGAAACGGTAGCCTATATTATATTGCTTGGATGAAAGAAATAATATAATTTTGACGTATTGTACAACGTACAAACCGATAAGGGATCGGATAACACGGACTATGGTCGCGCGTTCGTATAGGACAGGAGATGAAACCATGTTGATAAGTTGGCGCTCAACCCCTCATCGTGCGCAGTGATCTTCTACGCCAAATGATGCACGAAGACCGCGCGCGCCACAATGACTTAACCTTTTCGTCAGTCTCTAGCTAATCGCCCATCAAGACTTGAGGGTTATTTTTACGTGAACCAGAGCGGAATAATAATATTATATTAAAAAATATATTTAAAATTAAAAACTCGCCGGCCATTGACGACGTCGACGACATGACCTTGCGAAGACAAACAATACTTTGATTGTTCGTGTATAGGACAACCGACACGTAAACTACGAGCATAAATAGGCGTAATTAAGAGATGTGTTTTTGTTGAGAAAAAATAAAATAAATAAATACAATAAACCCATTCGAGAGGGTCACATACAAAACGAATAACGAGTGTGTGAGGCTCGAGACACAATTAGTTCTGGAAACAACGACGATATTGAGGAGCTTTAAAAACGACAATGGAGACAAACGTTTTCATGGATTTTATTGTTTCTGATTTTTTCACATTTTTTCGCCCAAACTCTAACTAAATTCTATTATTTACCTAACATATTATAGACACAATAATAAAATATAACAATCGACCATTATGTGATGCGTGGTCAAAAAGTAAGATAACAGGATATATAGTTGTAAATAATATTATAATATATTAAATATTTTGTATTGAAGCATGACGATTTAAAATGGCATTATACTACACATATACAATAAAACACGATAAAATGAACGGAATTTGAACCAAGCATTTTATATTATATTAATATAATATAATATTATTAAAAATATTATTGTTTGTTGTCGTTCTTTTATCGTGTGACTGACTCGGTACAAAATAAATTATTACAATAAAATAACATAATAATATTTTCATGTGGGAAGTATTTATAATATTATTATTGTTATATGTGTAGTGTTGTCCAACAGAGATTAAATATAAATATAATAATATACAATGTCAACAGAAATGTCAAACATCCTCTCCGGGCGCGATTGCAAATTCAATCGGATATGAAATTCAATAATATATGATATTCGACGCGACGTTTTTGTTTTTATTTTAAATTTTTTTTATCGTCATTCCGAATATTTCAAATAATATAACGATAATAATAATAATATAATATAAATAAATACCAAAACATTTTTTTTTTTTGTGTGTTAAATTATCATTTTAATATTGGAGTATCGAATCAAAAAAATGTTAGCTTCTAATTTCAGTTAAAAATTATGATAAAACGAATAAATACTACTACCTACTAATTTCTTATTTTATCTTGCTCTATAATAATACAATCATATACTACCTATGATAAATCCTATGTAAACCCGATCGACAAATCCCGCGAACTATTTTTAAATGTTTTGTTACAATATTAGGTATTATACGACTGCCGTCAGAGATCATAATATTATAATATTATACTTAAGACTCGAAAATTATTAATTTTAAAACACTCGAACATACCACAATAACAATTATTATTAATATTATTATACACTAATGTGACACGCATTGTTCTTAAACGATTACTATAATACTTATTATTCATCTCTGACGCATTATTGGTGGTAATAAACAATAATAATCTTAAAAAAAAAAAAGGCGAAAAACTCGAAAACACTTACACTCTCGATTGACGACGACGTAACTAAGATGCGTTCCTATTATGATAATATTATCTATTATTGCACGATGGAAATTTTTTTGCGCGTTCGCGGCTATTTTCGTTTCTATTATTTAGCTCCGGGAACGATAATAATACTTGCGGGTACCGGAAGTGGATTTAAAACGAATTTGTCATAGATACACACCAGAGTATTATTATATATTATAATAAGTTATATCGCGTGCGGTGGCGGCATCGTCATCGGCGAGCGCGCGCGCGCGTTTTGGCCGTTCGGATAAAAATAGTATATTATATTATAATATGCGTTTTAAAAAGTGAGCGAGACGGATGGAAAACGAGAGAAAAAGAAACGTTTGGAGAAAAAAAAGTGATTTAGTCACGGTTTATACGAGTCGTTCCCTCTGCGACTACTACCGCCCACTCATCACTTCATTTCATATTATTATTATTATTTTTATTATTATTATTATTATTATTATTATTATTATTATTATTATTATTATTATTATTATTATTATTATTATCATTATCATTATTATTATATGTGTAGTGTGTACATATATATTATAAAATTATGTGTGGTTTATGACGGATACACACACACACAAACACATACGTACACTCGGCTGCTAATGTACATTCGCACACACGCACAAACGGGAAACTTTATTATAGAACAAAGGCTTTTTTGTCTCGAAGAGAAACTGCAACATGGCCCGCGAGAGAGACGGATGACACATCTGGTGAACATTTCAAAAACGACCGAACGCCCGTACAATAATAGTAGTTATTATTATCGTTTTTATGTTATTGTTATGGACAACACGTTACTGGCGCGTTACAATAGTATGTATATTATAATATTTAGTATACCAGAGACCTGGTAACTTGGTAATATGGTATATACGTACACGCGGAATCTATATATATATATTATATATATATTATATAATCGATAACGAAACGCGGTGCCTGACGAAAAATAATTATTATTATGTAATATGGACGAAAAAAAAGTAGCGTTCTTAATTATAATATGAAATGTATTAATAATTATTATTTTATCAAATACAATAAATTATTTAATGATTTACCGTGCGCACAAAAGTACCTTATACATGATATTATAAATTTGTGAACGATATAAAAAACGCACACTCGGCTCTTATACAGAGTTTTAACAACGTAAAGACGAGGTCGAGTCGTCGAGACGACATTCATTTTGTATTATTTCGCAAACTAAAACGATACGAAATTAATAAATATTGATAATTTATTATTGAAAATTGACGAATTAAATAGGCATAAGAAACGAACGCCGAGAGTAACTAATCATATTTATGAACTCAGTCACCGTCGACGCCGGTGGAATGTGGAACGTGGAAGCAATGATGATAATAATATTATGTCAACCCGACCCGGCGTCGGCGGCAGCACTCTGCGAAGGCTTTTACGACCAATAAAACGAACGATAATAAGACGGATTTACCGGTGTTTGTTTTAGCGTTTTAAATCGAAAGGATACTATTTTAATCCTTTTAATGCGTGCGCTCGGGACGGATTGATACGCCTTTTATGTCCTGGTAGTGTATATATACACACATACACACACAATAATATTATATTATAATATACCGTATTGAACTCAATCCAAGGAAAACATACAACCTCTTTGTACCGAAAACGTTTACCAAAAATAGATACCTTTTTAACGGACAAACCACTTGTGATATAAATTGTCGCAGCGATAGATTGACGTACGTACACACTACACATCCACACACTAGCGTGTAATGTTTTCAATTAATATTATATTATCAAGTAGCAAAATACAAAATTTTAATTTGTTATAATATTTAACAATAATTAATACAATAATTAATACAAGTTCGGCGTACCATATAGGCAATTTAAACACACCTGTAGCACACACAACACGCGACTTTTCCGTTCTTTAATCGTGAACGAAACGATTTTTTTTTATATATTTTTACTAATCATTGTTTTTGTGGTATACACAATTAATATGAAAATGTATCGACATAAAATTTTTTATAATATTAAGATAATACGAGGACGATAAACAACAGGAATTCGAACGGCGCATTGTTTGTCGTACGTTTATCATTGTGTGACATTGTGACTCCGTATTATATAAAAATAATTATTACAATAAAATACGAAAAATAATTTTTTTCTTCTAATAAATTTACTGCGATACTGCAGCTGGTTATCTACTGAATTTATAATGATTTTTCTACGGACAGGAAAAAAAAATATTATTGATAACACAAAAACCATAGTTGCTATACCTACTATTATTCATGTGGTGCACACCAGTTGCCACCCCGCTGCTGAACGAGTGTATTTTAATAATTTTATTATCATTAATTGGTTAAATATTTTCCTTCGCCTTAATCCCATACATAGAGTGTGTGTGATAACTGATAAATGATAATAAATAATCGACCACCCCTAACATTTTTCTCCATATCTGTCTACATATATATAAATATATATATATATCCTTGACCATAACGACCATATAACAATAATAATATCTTTATATCTACTTCGCATGCTTCTTTGACGTAATTAACATTTTTATCGAACCCTATATTAATGTCTTACAAAATACCCTAACACTTGTTTTTTTTTTAAACACGTCAAAATCATCTCGCTCGTTTATTTTTTAAGCGCCGGAGTCAGAGCTCTCAACTACCGTTTACAGTTTCCCACAATGCATACATATATAATAATAATTAATAAATATTTTTAATCGCGTCCAACTGTTTTTAAATAAAAATTTTACACAAATTTTCACCATATATATATATATACCGTAACATTTCTCATTTCAGGTACTTTCGTTTTTCCCATCCGTCACCTTATTCAATGGCCGTATCACTGCAGTTTTATAAAACTTAGTATAACTTTGAGTATTCGTACCACAATAATATAATGTTATACGTAATAATATGCCTATTATTATATTATTAATTGAAAATATAAATAATTTGTACAGCCAACGACTATTATAATATACAGACATACAGTGATAAAACCGCATGCAGAACAGAGTAGGACTACGGTGATATTCAGCATGAGGTTAGGTTATACAGCCGAAAAACGAATATTACTTCTGAGAATGTGCATAGCATGTGGTGGCTATAAACATAAAGTCAGTCGATTTACTCAAATTATTTTACGGAAGAAAATGAATATAATAGTCCGGGAATTGCATTATACGCATTATTGTGCGTGCTCTCGACGCGTCGGTGTTAGGGGCTGAACCTGTTGTTTAAAGTGGTAGATTTTTTTCATTTTTCTGTCTCTCTCTCTATTTCTCTCATTGGCTTGTATTTATTTATTTTTTTCACTAGGTTTCTTTCGTTCGTTTCCCACGAACACGTGTTGCACTAAATTATAATATAACGTATTAACGACGCAAACTACACACAATATAATAATAATAATAATAATAATAATAATAATAATAATAATAATAATAATATGGTAGAAGAATTCTGGGTTTACGCGCGCATATTATTCTATCGGTTAACGTGGTAACAACGGCGGTCGACAGGAAGTCACGGTGACAAAAGATTTGCTCGTATTTTAGCAACCATTTAGGTTAAGGGTTCGACTATATTATTATAACCATATAATATAATATTATAGACTAATAGCATGTAGATAACTCTGAATGAAACGTATTTTAAATATCTTCAAAACACATACATCTGGCGTGGGTACAGTATTGGCGTATCCAATTTGCAACGTTACAATAATATTGTACGAGTATATAGTGTATAATAGGTATGTATAGAAATTATTATACATTTTTGTTTTTCATTGTTAGTTTCGTATTCCACGTTTTAAAATACATTCTCTGGAATTTCGACGTCTGATGTATGTATTTTTAAACAAAATATATCTCGTTTTATATTTATACGAAAAATAATACTTATCACATTTTATAATAATTATTATATTATCATCATCATATTCGTTAAGTCCAGTTGTTCACAATAGTATAATCAAACATAATCGGGGTTTTATACGTATACAATTGTAGATAATAATTATAAATTATAATATAACCATTATAATATCATTTAGCATCGTTCATCAGACATAAATTAATTAATATATTATATTCAGAATATTTTTCTTTTGGCCTTTGCGCAACGTTTGAAAATTTGAAAAAATGTAAAATGTAAAATATGGCAATAAATTATTATTTTTTTATATTTTCATAGAGCACCGAATTTCAAGAGTTCAGCTATAATACCTGTGATATATTGATTGATAATAACATTACACTCGCACTATAATACACTCATTCCTCAACCTCTGTAATGAATTTCTATAATATTATTGTCGGTATAAATCATTATTATTATTATTATTTTTTTTTTTTCGTGATAAGAGAATTGTTATGGTGGTATTGCATGCTGCGTTTCGGGCAATCTGACAGCTCGTTCGCTAATTAATAGTCAGACGGTAATGGGTTTCCTACAATGTAATAATAATAATAACTATTATTGATAATATCTGTGTCTATATTATTATACTGACGGAATGTATTTAAAATGTTCGACGACGCCGTTATCGGTCGAATTAATTAGATTATTATTATATTATTTTGTAAGGGTTTTCGCGGTAACGTCAAAATTAACGTATTGAAAATAACCGACGACTGGCTGTTTTCGTTTTTTTTTTTTTTTTTTTTTTTTTTTATAACATTACATCATTGTACAAAATAATAATTTATAATATTATAGCAGGTTAATAAATTAACGAGGTCGATACACTTGTATTTATTATTACAATTTCTTAAATCTTATTATAATAATAAATATAATAACATATTAGAACAATGTTCTTCAACGTCATTGCATACACGATACAATCAATATGCGTTCAATATTATTGATATAATACCCACAAGAATTATAATGATAATATGAATATATGCCTATAACTATAATTTATATGATTGTTGTAGTTATTATTTATGTATTTATTAATTTTTTCTTATTTTTATGAAAGCAATTCTCGCGGGATTATCGAAAATTAAGTATCCTAAATATCTAAAACCGTTTATAACAACCGTCGCGCTTCCTTATCTAGACATTGTTATACAAAAATTGTGGAACCGTCGTAAAAACGTAAAATAATTCCGAGGTTTAATATCTTCAAGATGTGTGACAAATAAAATGTTACAATCGTTATACGCGAGCATTCCAAATGCGAACGTCTACTAAATTTTCGGTTTTAAAATCAACACTTAACTCAATGTTATAATATATGATAATATTATAAGTTATAATACACAATAAAACTTTTTTTTAAATAATCTACATTTCTTGATTTGGATTTGTAGCATGTTTCTATAGGATTTAAAACATGCCATAAAAAGATGCAATCCGGTCTATAACGTATACACGTAATACGGTATTATAATTTAAATAGAAAACATTACATTTTTTGGAAAATAAAAATAAAAATTGGTATTATATATTTATATTAATATTATAATAGTACTATATTAATAAAATTAGCAATATTTCTGAAAATATATACATCTAATAATATTATTTTGTTCGTGGTTGGACGGGACAATTATGTTTAGTATTAAATAAAATAGTAAGTAATATAGGAAGGTAAAATACGATTTTTCCCCCTCCCAATCAGTTTTTGTAATGCTGATTACGAATTATTATGATTTGTGTTTTGATTTTGCACATGCAGGCCTTAAAAAATGCGTACCTCCAAATTTTAATAGAAATCTGGAGCTTAATAAATGTGCTTACATATATATTTTTTCCATAACCAAGGTATAATTATACATGCAACATCATAGTCAAAGACAAGAGAAAAAAACAACCCCTCGTTAGACGGATCAGAAACCCTCTCGGGCACCGGAAACATTACCGTTGTCGTGTTTATTTTATTGTGTTAACACGACTTTGAGATTAGTGTAATATTGTAATATGAATGTGAAAAGTGAAAAACGATATTCTACGCCTTATTATATTAATTATTATACCCGGCTACAATATTCTATAATAATAATATATATAATACTGTTGATGATATCGACGAAGAAGAGTCGTCCAATTTCGACAAGTCCGCACGACACGACAAATGGTAATTCACGGATATTTTTACACACCCCGGAGAAGATTATATATTATAATAATTTATATCACTACATAATCAAGAAAACAATATATTCCTCTTGCCGTGATCTATTTTCCTAATTGAAGCCCATCACAGTTATCATTTTATAAGTATTTTATACTCTTACAGTATAGTAAGGTTAGGTACAAGTTTTATATACTTTGTATATTAATAAAACGTTTGGTATGACCATATTATTATGTCCATATTTTTAATTTAAAATTTAGTTTTATTTCATATACCTAATATGGAGTAGAACGAAATCTGGTAAAATTACGAAATATTAAATATATTTTGTTCTAAACGGCGCGATTGAAAAATATGTCTTGCGTATACCTATTTACGAATATAAAAATGTATTATATTTCAAACGTGAGTATTAACAGCTTATTCTTTTAAAGGATTAAGGATGTATAATAAAATAGCATTTATGAATTTATATATTTCATGATATACCATTTTGAACGGGTACCCATAGTGTACCTATATATTATATAAAAATTTAATAATTAAGACAGAGTTAAAAAACGCGATATAGATATCACAAAACTGAAAAATCGTAAATATACCCAACCATGAGTATACACTGGTATAAACCATACTAGCCATAGAGGTGCCTAACCCTAATCTATAAACATCTTATAATTATAATTACCAATGATTATTAATATATTATTAATAATTTTATTGTCCGAAGTGCATCATTACATTATTTTTTTATGCAATGAATATCTATGTTAAATTTATCGTATATTACATTTTTATAACAATAAAAATAATAATAATAATAATTATAATAATAATAATAATAATTATAATAATTATAATAAT